>JAHHUM010002733.1:0-200085 GCA_036173005.1 Crenichthys baileyi | reverse complement strand
AGATATGGGGTTCCTGCTTGCACATGGGACTAAAATCAAAACCAAAAAAGTGCAAAGATTCAAAAACCCCCGATAACCCCCATCGGTTTATTTGCGAGTGTTTAGAGGTAAGCTAAATTTCAAACATATTGCAAATTAAACCATGTATTTAAGTAGCGTCGGTAAAGGAGCGCTTTCATATTCAACTAGCACTATCAGAAAAGGCAGGCTGGGACACTTAAGCCATGGTTATACCATCACGTGTAAGCTGTCAGAGAATTAAGACGTGATCAACAGCCTCTTGGCTATTATACCTTTGGTTAAGGTAGTTCTTATTTTGAACAGTAGATGGTGCTGCAGATAAGATCTGCCCGTATTCAACAAGAGGAAGCAGAAGAAGAGTAAATAGACGATTCATTCCTAATGCATCTCTAACAACAAAGTTTGACCTAAGTTTTTGCATTTTTGCTGTTTTACAAGTCAATAAAACATTTTTGCAATATTTATTTCCTCAGTTTTTTTATATTCAAACACACATATGCTAGTAAAGACTAACACGTTTACAGAGTTAACCTTGCTGCCCATCCTATTTGATGAGCGCCACTTATGTGGTGCGTGGACTCAAAAACAGTGCACTTGTACACTGATGGTGAAAGACACTGTGCATAGGGACATAAACAGCAATAATAAAACAGGTGTTAGAGTTCATAATAAACTTGTATCTTAACTAAATTAGCTGTCAAGGTACCAAAGCAGGTGAAAGGAACTGAGGAAATGAGTAAAAGGATGGGAAAGGGAAGGAATACATAAAGACCTAAATCCCCCAGGGCCTATAGCCTGTCCTTTTGTTGGAGATAACTGATCACCTCTTAAGAGTAGCACTTTGTTTTAGAAACAAGGCTAAAAAGAGGGATGTGAGAAGACAAAGGCGAGTGATTTATATTCATACTATAAAAAAATGCAAGGACATTTTAGGACATTGACTGCTCTGCCATGTGCATCTGTAGCAACACAACAAAGTGAAGGAGCATTACACTCATAGAGAACGTACCATTTACATGTTGTGTGTGTGTGTGTGTGTGTGTGTGTGTGTGTAAAGGTTCTGATGAATACTAGTTAGGAGTGAAAGGCCTGCCTGCCTCTGAACCATAGCACTTCACATGCAACCTAATATAAATGTCATCTGTCACTGCAAAATAACTTGTCACCAACATCACACTACCTGCCGAACGTTTTGACTTTTCCTGTTAATGCTGTGCTTCAAACATACACTCACTGACAACATTCACTTACAGCAATTTGAGTTACAGGGTCCAGAAGGAATATGATCTTATTTGGACATCACGTACAGCAATCATGCACTTAAAAATAATTAATTCTCCTGTAGTATTTTCATAGATTTATCAAAGCGTGTGATACTGTGAATCATCCAAATTTATGGAAGTCAAAGGAGTATACCAATGCATTTCAGTATACAATGCCTTGCGAAAGTACTCGGCCCCCTTGAACTGGTCAACTTCTGGCCACATTTCAGGCTTCAAACATAAAGATATAAAATTCTAATTTTTTGTGAAGAATCAACAACAAGTGGGACACAAATCGTGAAGTTGGAATGAAATTTTTTGGGGAAGTGTCAAATTTTTTAACAAAAAAAAAAACTGAAAAAGGGGGGGCATGCAATATTATTCTGCCCCTTTATTTTCAGTGCAGCAAATTCACTCCAGAAGTTCAGTGAGGATCTCTGAATGATCCAATGTTGCCCCAAAAATGATGATGATTAAAAATAGAATCCACTTTGTGTAATCAAGTCTCCGTTTAAATGCACCTGCTCTGTGATAGTCTCAGGGTTCTGTTAAAAGCACAGAGAGCATCATGAAGACAAAAGGAAAACCACCAGAAAGGGTCCGAGATACTGTTGGGGGAAAAGTTTAAACCCCCAAGGAGCACTGTTGGCCAAGCAATCATATTGGAAATGGAAGGAGTATCAGACCACCCCAATCTACCAAGACCCGGCAGTCCCTCAAAACTTCATCTCGAAAAAGGGAGAAGACTGATCAGAGATGCAGCCAAGAGGCCCATGATCACCTTGGATGAACTGCAGAATTTTACAGTTGAGGGGGGAGAGTCTGTCCATAGGACAAAAAATCAGTCGTAGACTGCACAAATCGGCCTTTTTGGAAAAGTGGCAAGAAGAAAGCCATTTCTCAAAGATATCCATAAAAAGTCTCGTTTAAAGTTTGCACAAAACCACCTGGGAGACACACCAAACATTGGGAAGAAGGTGCTCTGGTCAATTAAACCAAAAATTGAACTGTTTGGCCACAATGCCAAAACGATATGTTGGGGATAAAAAAAAAACAGCTCATCACCCTGAAAAACACCATCCCCACTGTCAAACATGGTGGTGGCAGCATCATGGTTTGGGCCTGCTTTTCGTCAGCAGGGACAGGGAAGATGGTCAAAATTGATGGGAAGATGGATGGGGCCAAATACAGGACCATTATGGAAGCAGCCCTAATTTCTGAGTTTCAATCTTTGAACTTAATTACTGAAACAAGTGCTAAATATTCCAATTTATTAGTATGCACCTGTATACATCGCATTAGTTTATGACAAATTTAGTTTTCATGGTGTTTAGGTTAATCATTTTCTGCTTCACATCCTCACTTGGAGACAAATTGTGCAAGTATGACCTGCACTCTCACAGCAGCAGGCTGCTCAGATGCATCATAAATCTGTTTTATAATCCCCTGGAGACAGTTAGCTAACACACACACACGTAGGACTCGGTCACAGACCCAGTACAAGTGAAATAACATTTCTTGGAGATATAAAGGTGCTGACTCCAACTGAAGCCTCCATTAAAAAAAAACAAATGGTGTTCTAGGAGGTCACCTTAGATTTTGTTTTCAAATTTCCCATACAGGCCAAGAAACGACTTGTGATCTTTTGTAGAGCTGTTCATTTACATGTATAGACATACGGGGGTTGAACAATGAAACTGAAACACCTGGTTTTAGACCACAATAATTTATTAGTATGGTGTAGGGCCTCCTTTTGCGGCCAATACAGCGTCAGTTCGTCTTGGGAATAACATATAGAAGTCCTGCACAGTGGCCAGAGGGATTTTAAGCCATTCTTCTTGCAGGATAGTGGCCAGGTCACTACTTGATCCTGGTGGAGGAAAACGTTTCCTGACTCCCTCCTCCAAAACACCCCAAAGTGGCTCAATAATATTTAGATCTGGTGACTGTGCAGGCCATGGGAGATGTTCAACTTCACTTTCATGTTCATCAAACCAATCTTTCACCAGTCTTGTTGTGTGTATTGGTGGATTGTCATCCTGATACACGGCACCGCCTTCAGGATACAACGTTTGAACCATTGGATGCACATGGTCCTCAAGAATGGTTCGGTAGTCCTTGGCAGTGACGCGCCCATCTAGCACAAGTATTGGGCCAAGGGAATGCCATGATATGGCAGCCCAAACCATCCCTGATCCACCCCCATGCTTCACTCTGGGCAAGCAACAGTCTGGGTGGTACGCTTCTTTGGGGCTTCTCCACACCGTAACTCTCCCGGATGTGGCGAAAACAGTAAAGGTGGACTCATCAGAGAACAATACATGTTTCACATTGTCCACAGCCCAATATTTGCGCTCCTTGCACCATTGAAACCGACGTTTGGCATTGGCATGAGTGACCAAAGGTTTGGCTATAGCAGCCCGGCCGTGTATATTGACCCTGTGGAGCTCCCGACGGAGAGTTCTGGTGGAAACAGGGGAGTTGAGGTGCACATTTAATTCTGCCGTGATTTGGGCAGCCGTGGTTTTAAGTTTTTTGGATACAATCCGGGTTAGCACCCGAACATCCCTTTCAGAAAGCTTCCTCTTGCGTCTACAGTTAATCCTGTTGGATGTGGTTCGTCCTTCTTGGTGGTATGCTGACATTACCCTGGATACCGTGGCTCTTGATACATCACAAAGACTTGCTGTCTTGGTCACAGATGCACCAGCAAGACATGCACCAACAATTTGTCCTCTTTTGAACTCTGGTATGTCACCCATAATGTTGTGTGCATTTCAATATTTTGAGCAAAACTGTGCTCTTACCCTGCTAATTGAACCTTCACACTCTGCTCTTACTGGTGCAATGTGCAGTTAATGAAGACTGGCTACCAGGCTGGTCCAATTTAGCCATGAAACCTCCCACACTAAAATGACAAGTGTTTCAGTTTCATTGTCTAACCCCTGTATGTGTTCAGGCATGTTACAGTTGCCCATTAGTTTGTTTGCAGATTTTAGCTGGCTGTGTTGACACTGGTACTGTAATTGGACTTCCTCTGAATATACTGCATCATAGCCAGATGCTCAGACATGTTGGCACATAACCACCAGTTGATGAAGTGTCCTTCGGTCTGAATATTGATCCTTAAACTGCTCCCCTGAGTCTTCTCAGAAAGGAGCATTGGGGACTGCAGAGCTACATCTTCATATGAATCATCAGCACGCACACTGCAGCTCAACTAAAGCTGGTAACGATGAGGACTCCACATTTAACAGGGGACGGTTTGAAATCAAGATAGGTTGTTTTCCTTCACAAGATCTTTGAATCTCTTAAGGAGCTCATACTTGGTACCCTTCAGGATTTCTGATTTTTAAAGCTGCAGTCTTTACAAATCAATAATCGTCTTTTACCTTCTTTAATCTGATCACTACTAACACCATCAGTAAATTTTTTTGCATAAGTAAAGCAACGGCCTGATCCCTTGCCAGCTCATGAAATCTTCTTACACTGTTTTTTCTATCAAGGCCATAATTTAGCATTGATTGCTGCCTTTCCCTTCCAAACTCTAGATGTGAGCGTTTTTTGCACCCTGCAAGCTGATAGAACCTTGTTTACAAACAAGAAGGTTTTAGTGGTTGTGGCTTCATGCCAGTGATAACACTGTCATGCATAATGGCGTTCAGCATGGTGTGCAGATATTATCAAGCTCTAACACACAAACCCACACACACACTAAACAGACTGTCATTATGCCTCTTTTCCATTTCTCTCTTGTCATCTTCCTCTTGTCACTCTTTATCTGGATAAAAATAAGAGTGTGACCGGATATTCTCCTCATTGGTGTTGCTAACTTTAGTGAGATTAGTCATTTCGTTAAATCAGATTTAAGGTAGTCCGCTAATGACAAAGCTAAGAGGGGTTTCCTCCCAGCTTGCCCAAAGCTCACAGCAAAACTGTCTCTACTGGCCAACTCAGTAAATGTTGACTTCAGTGAGCTTGGAGAAATGTTTGCGTGACAAGACAAAAAATGCTGAAAAGAAACATTGAAGGATGTGAGAATAGACCAATGCTAAAAGAGAATGGCAGATCATGACAGCCAGTCTTATTATAATGAAGCTTCACAGGACCAAGAATACGAGTTTCCCCGAAATAGACAACGTGAGTTATACTTAATGTTGTATTAAAAAAGAACAAAACCAAAATAAATAACATAATCAAAAGATCAAAAGTATTAATGTCCCTCGACCTTTTCACATTTTGTCAGATTCAAAAGGATACATGGTTTTCAAACATTTTACAAAAATAAGTATAGATTTCATTTGTATTCAACCCTCTTTACTCAGATATCCCTAAATAAAAGAACCAGAACCACAAACAACTTTATTTCCAAGTTTGTGTGCACAAACAAGCAATTGGTCTTTTTTTAAAACGGATATCTTTGAGCCACTTTTGCACTGTTTCTGTTGTCTGACATACTTGCTGCCAACAAAATTTCATTGTACTGCCTTGTGGATGCGAGAACAATAAAGTTTATCTATCTATCTATGAGGGCAAGGAGTAGTGTTCTTTTGGTGCAGTATGCTTATTTGTTTCCAGCAGAGTAGCTGCCGACTCAGGCTGTGAGGTGTTCAGCCTGAGGAAAGAAACTCTCTTTGGCAGCAGATTTTTTCCACTAGAGTCTATAGACATTAACCTAAAGGTAAATGTATAGACAATTTGTGTCCAGGATGTGTGGGATTGGCAGAGATGTTAGCTGCCCTTTCCCTGACCCTAGACCTGTACAAGTCAGGGATGGAGGGAAGGTCAGCCCTGATGATCCTCTCTGCAGATCAAATTGTTTGCTGCAGTTTGGAACTGTCCTGTTTTGTGGATGAGCCAAACCACACAGAGATGGATGAGCACAAAACAGACTGAATGATGGCAGTGTACAAGATTATCGGTAGCTCCTGTGGAAGGTTGTACTTTCCGAGTTGCCACAGGGAGTACAGTCTCTGCTGGGCCTTCTTCTGAATAGTGTCTATGTGTGATGACCACCTCAGGTCCTGAGAAAGGGAGGAATATAAACCCAGCCAACTGATTTCAGAAGTCATTTAGTAAATCAAGTTTACCTGTGCATTATATAACGTCAGTATGAATAAGCCTCAGAGGTTTGTGAGAGAACATCAGTAAACAAACAGGATCATGAAGACCAATGAACACATCAGACAGGTCAGGGAAAGAGTTGTAGACAAGTTTAAAGCAGGGTTAGTTTGTAAGGCAATATTTCAGGCTTAATTTGATGCAACTGCAAATCAAGTTGACATCAACCTCAACCAATTCTCTTTGGTCAGGCAAAGAGAGCATTATTCAGAGAAGCAGCAAAGAAGCCTGTTGAATCAGTGGACAAGACAATGATTATTTGTGTACACCACAAATCCCTCCTCTATGCAACAGTGGCAAGATTACTTAATTCTTTAAAGAAATTCTTAAGAATTCCCCCTTTGGAGTTTACCACAATCAGTGTAATGGACACAGCAAACATACGGGGAGGGTGGGAAATTCTGGAAGGTGAAGGTTCCTTTCAACATGATAACAACATTAAGTAGACATCAGCTGCAATTGAATGGTTAAAATCAAAGCTCAAAGTCCTAGCTATTAAACCAGTTGTGGCAAGAGTTGAGAACTAATGTTCACTGAAGACCCCATCTTCTTGAGATTACTGAATTTTAAGAAGGAGAATGATGCCTAATGTGATTATTTAAAGTATTGATTCAGGGGGGCTGAATACACGTGCATGCTGCAGATTTTTATTGGAAAAAACTGAATACCATGCATCTGTGTACCATACTACTTTCTGTTGTTCTATCACATAATGTCCCAATAAAATGCATTGAAGATTGAGATTATAATAGACAAAATGCAAAAAAATAAAGGCATCAAAACTTTCAATAGGAACTGTAGATGATGATACAATGTGCAGCTAAATGACCTGAGATGCATGAAGTGTAGCTAGTTTAACACGTCCTGTTTTTTTTATTAAAAAAAAAATCTCCATTAAAAATTGCCAGTATTGATTATTGAGATGTGTGGTGCTGCTTGTCCTAGTGGCTTTGTGCATCGGGTATGAAGAACCAAACAAAACTCTGAAATGCTGAAGTCCAAGGTGTCCACAGAGAGAGGGAGTGAAACGTCTTTCGTTTCCGCCCAGTAATTCCATACAAAAATATTTAAATAAGGCAGATCAGCTAATCAGCTACCCACTCAATGACCCATTACCTTAACCAAGGACTGGTCTTTCACAGATAAGCAAAACAGCAATAATAGACCTAATGGGCTATTATAGAGTTGACAATGAGGCTTTTCAACTACAGTGACAGCTCCTCGACACTTTGAATGAGCTTTGTGTGTTATGAATACCCACAATGGACTTGCTTAAAAAAAACAACTACTACATCCCAATATGTAATCCAGCACAACCCATTGTTGCATCCCCGTTTGAGGTGGAATCTGTGGGTTTTGTGATTTAAACCCTCCAGGCCTGTTTAGAGAGATGATGGAAGGGTGTTCCCTGTGGTCCATTCCCAGGCCTGCTTCTCATTCTCCACATGTGCTTCATCCACAGTGACAGAATGCATGAGTGTGGCATTTACCAAGAGGTATTTACAGTTGGAAATCTAACCTCTGGCAAAAGTCTGCTCCATGAATCTACTATAACAGCATATGATTGAAAATAACACTAAGGCATGCATGGGTTTATACTGTTCTTGATCCTGTTTATTATGAATGCCAGGGAACTTTTGTAAAGAGACACCCATAATGATGAGGACTTCCTTAAGCTGACCATAAGAATAAGTATAGGAAATGCAGGTAATATAAACAAATTTTAAACCTTGGAACTTCATGCATGAAACCAACACAAAGAAGTGTAAGGAAAATGATAGATGGTTTACTTTTGTTTTTAAAAACAGAAATCTAACACTTTGATGTGATTTGTGATTTGTGATTTGTGATTTGTATTATATTGTATGTACTGCCATGGCGATGGCATCCTGAGTAGATCTACTGGCACGGTACACATGTTGACTTGGATCAAAGTTGGCTTTAAGGCTGGTTTTGACGTGCTGCAGAATCAGTCTCTCAAAGCACATCATTATCCTGTAGCTGTAAAGATCATCGTCGGTGGCAGGTTTTTTTGGCACAGGTACAATGGTAGAGGATTTCAAACAGAAAGGAAATTCGGATTGTGACAGAGAGAAGTTTAAGTATTTGTGTGAAGACCACAGCAAGTTGGTTTTCACAGTTCTGAAGCACCTTTCCGGGTACTAAATTAATATGCTTCTTACTGACATATTGATTTTTTTATTGGAGGAAACACAGACTTTTTAAACTTTTAATGAACTATGAATGAATGATGTACTAGCATTAAGCACACCTGTCTCTTTTAGACGTGTTATCTGATAATATCTCTACAACATATATGATTCTCTGCAATATATATGAATAGAAGAATGCTGTAATAGATAGACATTGTTGTGCAGAGATATTATTGCTGTTATTTTCCTTTCCATATAAAGTATCATCCAGAAACACAACAACAAAGGGAAACATCCATCATCATTTTTTTAGGTTCCGAAAATTGTAACTTATTGTGTTTGGTTGCCTAAGTAGCTTACACAGTACATCTAGTTGAATCTAAAATGCTGAAAGATTTCATTTTAACCTCGTTATTTGTTCTGGTCCAAATCTAAACGGAGGCCACAGTAAAGTTTGGTCTTTTGAAGCTCTTGAAGAAGATTGCAACATAATTATATGATAACAATGAGAGATGATTCTTTCATAGCCAATTTAGTTTGTAGTATTTGGTTTACAAATTGTACATAAATACATCAACAAGGCTGGGCACAAACGAGGATTAACCAGTCTGAGACATGGCAACAGTGAACGATTAAACTTAATGAAAGCCTTCTTATAAGCTCCAATAGTAATTATTTCCCCACAAGCAAATATGTCACTGCCAATATGTCAAGCTAAATAGTTTCGGCATACAGAAAGAATATGCAAAAAAAATGTTTTTGGGATAAATTAACATTGTATCGTTATACAAATAAGGAGTTTGTTTCCATCAGGCTCTGGACTCGTGATAATTTAGGTTAATCATCATTAGTTGTATTGCCTTATATTAACTGTGTCTCAGCAGCCTCCATCAGCACCACGTAGTATATGCAGCTATTCTCTCACCTGGACCATGATCTCCTCAGTCCATCTGTTTGAGATGACTCAGCAGCTGCCTTCATCCATTCTATGCCTGCCTGAGCGACAGTGCTGCTTCGTTAAGGCAAAGATTAGTAAAGGCAAGATTAGTTTATCTTCCTCAGTATTAAGCCATCTTTTTTGTCTTGCATTTTTTTATTTATTTAGTGGTTTGATTTGAAGGTTTGTGCAAACATAAAGCAACAGTAGTGATGTAGTAGACATCAGTTAGTGGTAAAAATTTTTTCACATATAAATCATTTTGATTTTGCCATATCAATTAATTCAAGGACATAATTGCTGTTTTATTTGTGGTATCTTTGACAGTATTACATGAAATTACATGAACAACAAGTTACATAATCCCAGGTGTTTCATTCAAATTTGACAACCCCTCCCCATCACCACAAAACGCAACTAATAAACCAAGCCAACAGCAGCACAGCCTGTGAAAAAAGCCTAAGCCTAAGCATTTTCCATGTCACAAACTGCTGTGTTGTGTCTGTACCCTCATCAATCAAAGCTTGCATGTGAATACTGATGCTAATATAGCCATGCTCGCCTTGTGTTCTTATCAATTAAAAGAAAGTAGTAAGCAATCCATCATCATCTATGTGCCGCCATGTTCGTTATTGCATTCCCTTGCAATGTGCATACACAAACTGCATGCAGATTGATGTTATTGTGGTTGTATTCACATGCAGGTTATGTTGTTACTGAAAGACACAAAACAAACCTGTGCCTCAAAAAGACAAACTTCCTTTTTTACAACAAAAAGAGTGTGCCTGCTTGATAGGGCAGTATTTGAACTGATTACAGCTGTAAATGGAAACAGAGCTTTCACCTTCCTACAGTGAGACTATAGTCTGGGTCACTCTCCAGAGAATTGCATAGCATTAACTGTTGCAGTTTCCATAGGCTTTATTCTTCACACAGTGGTAGTTGTAGGGGTCTTTTGAGGGAACAGCTATAATAAGAATGTAGCAGGAGTTAGTGTTCAACAGCAATGAGTTAATTCAACTCTGTTTTAGATATTTACAGAAATTTGTCATACTTCAGCAATGTACCGACTCTGTAGATTAATATATTAACAGGTCTGACGGGAAGCTTCACACTTCAAAGAGACATGCACTTAAAGCTTGTTTTAGATCATTGTACTAATGGTTTGGCCTTGGAACTCCTCTGTGGATGAAATGTATACCCTCTTTGTTATTGTTGAATCAAGAACTCTGACCCTGACTGATACAAGTAAGGCTTTCAGAGTTTTAGATGTTGTTCTGGGTTCTTTTGTGACCTCTTGAATGATTCCTTAATGAGTTCCTGGACTAAACACTCTATGAAAAGTTCACCACTGTTCCATGTTTTATCTATTCGGGGATAATGGTTCTCACTGTGGTTTGCTGGAGTCAACTTCATGTTGTCGGAGAGGCTCTATGAAAGAGAGTTCTTAATTCTAGGATTTAAACATGCATTTAGCTAATGAAAGTGAACTCAGCTTTTCAGAAAATGTGGTTAGTGACAGTTAATATATGATGCAAGAAACGGTGTGGTTAAGTTCTCAAAATTGGCCAGGTTTTTGTAATATTTTCCCATTATAAATGTAAAAAAAAATTAAATAAAAATATAAACATACATAAATAAAATACAAATACAAATAATGTTTATATTATTGTATATGGAAGAATGTGTTATATATGTGGGGCCTATTTCCTCCTCGCCACACCCCGACACCGGTGGCTGGTGTTTCTGCCCGCTGGTGTATTTGTGGTTCTTGATGTCTGAAGCTGGGTGCTTTGGTGTGTGCCAGTTCACTCCCGGTGGCTGTTTGCTGGGGCCTGGACCCCCTGGCTCTGTCAGGCCTCTGCTTGAGGGGTGATGTGCCCCGGGGTCTTGTGTCTCTGGGTCCATGGCTGCATCTGCTCCAGTGTAGACGACTGCAGGGCCTGTGAGCTCGTCTCTGCAGCTCCCTAGTATTCTCTTCATCCTTCTTTCTCTGCTCTATTCTTTTCTCCTTCGCTCCCTTTTTTCTTTTTGCCCAGCCTCTTCTTATTTTTTTCTCTTCGTTTCCGTCTCCCTGTCCATTGCAATTGAAATGATTCCAAAGCAGTTTCTCTTAAAGTGTTTTTTATATTAATTAAGCGCAGCATTAGAGCGTTAGCTGTAATTTTCCACTTGTGAAAGTAAATCTCTTGGGCTTCTTCTCAGCACTCAGACAACAATTCCGAGTGCTGCACTGCCGGACAGCAGGGCGTCCGCCAGGGATTTTGGGCCCATAAAAAGAAATCTTACTGATCTTACTCAGGCATGGTTTATAATTTGTAAATAGTAAAACTATATTTAGGTTTGACCCACTTCAGCCATTGTGGTACTTAATATTATTGTAGTTGAATGTGAGTTTTATTAACTTTTCCCTGCACTACCTTTTCGAAAACTTTCTCATTTCTCCTGGTCTCATGGCCAATCAGTGAACAGCAGTCTGCTCATATCACATGTAGTCCCTATTCAGCCCTGGTCATACCTACTTCGGATCAGGGACGAAAAAAGGAGGTACCTGTATGGGAAAAACAGCAATGAAAACACTCGCAAAGCGGGCTGAGAGGAGTGGAGGTGGCCTAAAAAGAGCCAGTGGAACAGGGGCATAACTGACGACCTACACTGCACATCACATTGTGTCTTGGTTATGGCCTAAGGTGTTTTCTAAAAGGGTAGGGCAAGATACACAAGAGAGACAGAATTTATACAGTATGAACATTATCTGTTCCATCCTTGACATCTTTAAAACAAGTAAGTTATTTAATTTAAGTATTAGGTTATTCTTGAAGCAATTAAAAACACAGTCAAAGTTTTCCATGTTGATGGTCTGAATCTTAAGCTTTTGGTTCGGAATAGGCCTCAAAATGTATAATGCTAAATGCTGCATTTATTTAATTAAGGCTTGATATGTAAAAATCTCAAGTCCAGGAACAAAAGTATAGACATCTGAAAAATGTGTTTTACACAGGAGCAAAGGTTTCTATAACTGGAAGAATATGTAGACTGTTTACAGGCACATTAAATCTCAGATGTATCCTTCCTTAAATCTAACTTACTGCTTTTATATAGAGAAGCATTTTTGTCTTAGAAATAGCTAAGACAAAATAGTTTTTTTTTCCCCCTTAGATTTAAAAGGAGAGTCTGTTTCTTTTCCTGTCTGGAAATATGATTTCACAAATGAAAAATGTATCAGTGCACAAGATGGAGAGGGGCACTTCATATTTTATTAATTTACCACTGAGGGAATTTAACACTTTAATGTTATGGAATTCCATTACAGCTCCTTGAGGGATTTAGACATCACACAACACAGTGGATTAGCGACAATAATATATTTATCTAAGTTATAGAAGAGGCTGGCTGCCTGGAGAAAACAAAAAAACAATAATTGTACATTTTCTATGCACTCTTAAACAAAAACTGTGGAAAATTAAGTGCTCTAGTTCAAGTGTCCATTTCCCTGAAAGCACCTCTTACTTCATTGTAGCTTATTACCAGAAATAAATTAATGTGATTTAATGTTGGAGCAGTACCCACACTTAGAAACACTTGTGTCAGCCTTCACACGACCATAGAGAGAACACACAGTTGCTCGTTTACATCTTTGGGCATTCAGCTGGAAACAAAAAATAACCAAAACATTTACACACAAGGCCTGAGATTAAACGCATGTGGTGAGGACACCTTCTCCTTCCTTCATGACTATCACCTACTGCTGTGCAACAAAGTGAAGGTGGAATATCTCTTCTCCCTCACAAGCCCTTTAAAGACACGGAGTGGATTTTAATAAGAAGCAGGGTGGTTGGCAGTGCACACCATGGTCTTCAATGGGATTAAAAGCCTTTGAATGGTGTAGGCCATTAAAGTCTAGAAGTCCTGCAGTGTGTTATGAGCATGTTTATCACAAGGATTAACAAACCCAGCGAAAGCAATCACCCCAGGAGCACATGCAGCTCTACTTGTACTATTATCAGGCTTTGCTGAGCAGCTGATGATAAGAGTGAATCAGCAGCCCTGGAAGGTAAAGCTGTGGTCCCAGAACTGTTTGCCCAACATCCCAAATGTACTCTCCACACCTGCAACATCTGCTTTCACCAGCTCATTTTCTGTTGAACAGCTATTTTTTTCTACAGGTTAACTTAACTGTTGTTTAATTAAAGCATCAGCGGTCATCTGCAAAAATAGACCCAGAGGACATTATGTTGCTTGTTGAGATAGAAAAAAAAATTTGGTTTAAAGTTGATGCCTTTCAAAAGTATTCATACCAATATTTTTCTAATTTTTTTGTATTTCAACCACAAATTTTTTTTGGGGGGAATTTTAGGCAATAGACCAATATAAAGCTGAACATAATTATGTCTTGGAATAAAAATTATAGTGATTGCATACATCCTGGGATATTTGTCCCTCCGTCATTGTGGCTGCAGTCTTTAGCCAGAAGGTTGTGTTATCAGATAAGTCCCAAATATTGAGTGTTTTGTCGCATAACGCTCTCCTGGGTCAGCAGTGATAAGTAGCTGTTACTTACCCCACTTCTGGCATCCAACTGGATATGCTGCCTCTTTTATTCTTCGGACCACCTTCATCCTCTCACTTCTGGTCAGCCCCATTGCTGTTGGTGGCTTCCAGGCTGATTGGGCAGGGAAACCTTTGCATCCTATCTCGACTAGGTATAATTCAAGTTTGCCAGCCTATATCTCTGAAGTCCTGCATCAGACCTTTGTATCACTCGTCACATACTTTCTCCTAAGGTACTGCAAGTCCCGCTACAATGATCTTCCTTTCGTGTGTGGAGAAGAGAACTGCATCAGGCTTTATGGTAGTATGAACACCGTTCAGAGGACATTGTTAGAGGACGTTAGTTTAACATGAAGCATTATGAAGAGAGGTCAGTGATAAGATTGTTTAAAGCAGGGTCAGACTATCAAACAGTATTTGAGGCCAGACGGATTCACGGATGCACTGTTGAATCCACCATCAGAAAATGGGAACGTGACACATTTGCAAAGGCCCATGGAAACTCCGGTTTAAGAGGTGTACAGAAATAAAATATAGTAAAAAAGAAGACAAAAACAACATATTTAAAACCATGTGTCCTCTTCCTTTTTTTTTACAAATATGCACTAATTCGTCAGTCACTCAAAAATCCATAAAATACACTGGTGTTTGTGTTTCTAATGAGAAAAACATGGAGGGTTCAAGGCGATAAAATACTTTTGCAAGGCATGATAACTTTACAGTGTACAGAGGGATTGACAGCCAGCTGTTTGACTCATATCCTGCCGTCTTCATTTTTTTAGATCTTCCACATGACCTATGACCTGGCCAGCGCCATGGTGCGGATAGTCAACCTCATCGGTATGATGCTGTTGCTGTGTCACTGGGATGGCTGCCTGCAGTTCCTGGTGCCCATGCTGCAGGACTTCCCAGCTGACTGCTGGGTGTCCAAAAATAAGATGGTGGTAAGTGCTCTTCCTGCACAGACTTGTATGCCCTGTTCAAATCAGATTACACTCAAGTCTTATCTTATCCATCACCTCCAGTAATTACTGCACTAAAACCCCTTTAGCTTCCTGGGAAAGACTGCAATGCATATCTGTCATGTTGAACCCCAAATTAAATAGGTTTATCTGCTGCACTGGTAGACATTTATTTAATTTGGTGATGACTATATTTTTAGGAGCTCTAGACCATTTTGTGAGAATTATGTGTTTCTGGAACATATATTTCTCAGTACTGGCAGCCCTTATTGATATAACCTTTACCAGTGAGCTGTGCATGTGCTTGTGCCTGCACCTAGTTTTGGTTTCTAAATGTTTTATAACATAAGAAGATTTAGATATATGTTAAGAAAAAATATAAGACTTGAAATGGAGCCTTTGCTAAAATCTGTCTTGTTAAAGAGCTCCTTTTAAGTAGTTTATGCATGTGCAGTGTCACAGCTGACAGCCCTATGTGAGCACTGAGTGTTACTTTTCAGGTATATTTTTCAGGTTCTGTAATTAAAGATGAACAGGCCTCAATTTAAACAACATAGGTCCAAGTCTTATTCCATGGAAAAAGTCTTAAATAACGCAGCGGGGAAAAGGCTCCATGACTGATAACTTACTAATACACATCAATATAAGAGCTATCATGGCCATCTTCAAGTCTTTGTGTAATGGAATAAAAGACTGCATAAGTGAATATGTTCCTTGGTGACATTTTGACAAAGCATATGCTTTCTGTTAGCTTGTTGCTCTCTGGCATTCGCTACAGTGTCCGCAAATACCTATGATATCTGTTTTAACCATCTTTTTCACAAAAATGAACATTGTATAGCTTATCCATCTAATCAAATCACTTTGTAAAGCAACATGCTCACTCAGGACAGTTCAGGGAGATCATGTTGATGTTTTCGGTAGAAGGATGGTAGAGTTTGACCAGAAAAAACAGTTTAATGCAGGTGCATATCACAGCATTGAATTGAATGTCATTGAAAGGTTATTTTGTTTTAGTAATTCAATTCAGATGGAAACTCATATATTAAATACTGTAAATTTATCACACACAAAGTGATATATTTCTGTTAAGCAGTGTCTCTTTAGCTGCTGTAGTTAAACTCCCTGTACCAGAACGGATGTCACATGGGTAGTTATGTCTCTCAAGGTATGATTGTGATTCACCACACCTCACTGGTTCCATGACAGGCTCGCTTGTTTCAGTGAGTCTGCCTCGCTCATGTTCAAGCTGCATAATAGGCGCAAGTAGTAAACTTCTTCCCTTCAGATGTTTCAGACTTTATCTAATTTTTGTTGTACTTCCATTCATTTGTGCAGAGATATGCACTCAGGTGAGACTTGCTGCTCAGGCACCATTTCATCACTTGAGATCAGACTAGCAACTACTTTGTATCTTTTTGATTTAATTTAATTGGAATTACATAAAACCAAGTAGCAGATTTTGTGTTAATCCAGTTTAATGCTCCTTTTCATTTGCCATGAGCACCATGCATGTTTACCCAGAGATTGATTACTCAAGTCAACTTGTTGGAAATTATATTAAAAACTAGAAGACAGGATTGATAAACACATACACATACAGAGTAATGTAATATTGGTTTAAAACATTCAAAAAATAATTACATGTTAATTTTCCTGTAATAAATACTGGTGACAAATCTATACAACTTGTTTTAGATGATTGTTTCGATGTATTATATTTTTATTTAATTAAGCATTTTCTTACCATCTTACCTCATTTTCTTTAAACACTTATGGTAGTGGCCTTCATAACAGGCTTTACACATCTGATCTTTATTATTTTATGATTTTGTGAAATTACATAATTTGATACCCTGAACCAAAATTTAGAACATGCAATTTAGCATGCTTTTTTCAGACGTTGCTTGAATGACAGAAACAAAGCAAGAGAACTGACGTTAATCACCAAGGGAGTGAGTTAAAAAATATTTGTCCTTTGTGATTGATTCCAGACAAGGACCTAAACCTATTACCACTAGTCTGCCATTATATACACATGTGATGTTATGAAATTTTCATGTATTTTATTTTTTTGTTTTTGGAAAAAAAAATAATTAATTCAAATTTACTATGCACATATAGACTTAAACATCAAAGTAGCTTAAATCTACTAGTAAATTCAAAAATATGTGTCTGGAAATGTGTAAAATATGAAACAAAAATTATGAAGGAAGCTCCGAACAAAACGCCGTTATTATTTCAGTACATATTTCAGGTTAATAGTTAATATTTGCATTTATCTCTAGAATGTGCATTTTATAAGCAAACAATATTTCCCGCCCTCCTTTTTAACTTTTTTGGGAAATATGAATGCAACTCTTAAATGTAAAGAAATATCACTTTCGGAAATGGTTTCAAATGGCACGCCTTTTCATAGGTTACTTTCATGTTGCTATATTTGGAGTATATTGTAGAAATTAATTGCTATCATACATGTTTTCAGAATTTATAGCGCTTATCATATTTAGGTACTTAGAAAGGTTTTGTGTCACAGACTAATTATTTCTAAATATGTCTTTCTGATCTTCTGAAAGGAAGCGCTGATAGGCTTAGTCCTTTTAAGTTCAATTCACATTTTTTGAAGATTTATTTTAAAGATAACTGCCCCGTTGTCTTGCATGGACCATCATTTGACTTTTACCATTTTTAGCTAGTCAATAATAAAATTGCTCTTTGTCTGAGCTTTTCCTCAGTGGAAATGAGTTTGAAAGCAATTTAGACATGTCACACCCAGGAGAGAGTTAATATTGATTTGCCATGAACAACCATTGGGATTCAAAGGAAAAAGGGGCAATTTATCTACAAATGAGAAAACTCACACAAAAATCAAATTTTTCTGAGTAGCTGACCTACTTTCTCGCATTTGTGCCTGCAGTGTCTCTTTCTCTTTCTGCCCATTCAGGCTTCTGCCCAAACGTCTGCTGGCTCCAAATGTTTGCATATTATTAAGTCTGTATTACCCTGCCAGCTGCTCTCCACTGAACTAAGATCTTTGAAAGTTGCAGCCCCCAGTAGCTCTGTCCCAAGTGAGGGTAGCTGTGATGTTAAAACTGACCTTTCATGTGCAATCAGTGCCATCATTTGAGACAGCCCAAGACAGGATGTGTTTTAATGTATTCAACCTAGCTCACCTGTCCTGTTCTGTTTCATCTAGAACGACACATGGGGACAGCAGTACTCTTACGCACTTTTCAAAGCTATGAGCCACATGTTATGCATTGGGTACGGCATGTACCCCCCAGTGGGCATGACAGACGTCTGGCTGACCATTCTTAGCATGATTGTGGGCGCTACTTGTTACGCCATGTTCGTGGGGCACGCCACTGCACTCATCCAGTCTCTGGACTCATCTCGGCGCCAGTACCAGGAGAAGGTGAGTCAAAATTACTTATTTTGCTTTCTTGTAGTAGTAAACATAGGTTTATCTTTTGCATTCTTATTCCATATTTTTGGACTATAGAGGTCTACTTTAGAACTCGACCATAGCCAGAATGCAACATTTTGTGTGTTTGCTTCCTTTGAAAAAAATCATTTGCTACCAAACGTAACTGACATATAGTGTATTGCAAATTATTCATAACCCCTTAACCTTTTTCACATTTTGAAATGTTACATACAAAGACCTATTTGTTTTTGATTAGGTATTGATATCATAGACCAACACAAAGTAGTGCACAAATTTGAAGTGAGGGAATGCTCATTTTCACATTTCAGGTTTTTATTAATAAAAAGAATTGAAAATCACAATCATGTGCTTCTTTGTGTTGGTCTATTTATTTAAATCCAAGTAAAATATTTTTGTAGTTGTAATCAGGCAAATAGCGGAACAGCGGTGTGAATACTTTTACAAAGCACTGTGTAAATTGTGCAATGGAGTATGCTGTTTAAATAGATTCAAATGTCACTGTAGGTAATATTCACCATCATAATTACTAGTCTGTTCTGAGTTTATTTCTTTTGCTATAATCTTTAAAAGTAACTAAACCCAAAACCAAAATATTGTCTTTGAAGACACTCCAACAAGCATATAAAGGACTGGGGCTAAATCTAAGGACACATTTCATTGATGTGAGACAGCTTTTACAGAGACCAAAAAAAAGTTCTGATGGCTGGCTGTGAAGACCCTAACATGTTCCATAGTGACATGCCCTCTGTAGGACCAGCATGGGCGATAATGAGCTGAGCTCTAGGCTCCCTCAATGCCCACGCTCTGTGGCGAGGTGCAGACAAGAGAGACTGACCTCTAGAGAATGGAGGCAGAGGCTTGAGAAATCTCACCTAAATGAAAGAGGGAGAGTGGGAGTGAAAGAGTGCAGGAAAAAGAGCCAGACACACAGCAAATTAGCTGATGTGACAAGTGTGTGTGGTGGTAAATGTTCGACAGGAGACCATGTCTACTGGAAAAATGCGCTCATCACAAATACAATATGAGAACATGGCTTTTTTTTTTTTTTTACAGTTACAAGAAAATAAATCGCATAGGAAATCAAATAAATGGGTTTGGGACTTAGGATGGATATGTTTAATGAGAGTGGTACAAAACTAGCAACCAGCTCAATATACTACTTATCCTGGCTGCTCTGCTCAGAGATGCCTTTCTACCATAATAACTGAACAGCTGGCCTGTCTCAGCACCAGTCTGTATGGGCTGATGACCCAGTGGCTTCCATTCCCAGGTTTAGAACCCTAACAAGCCTTAAAAAGACAGAAAATAACCTCATGCATGCTCCTTCACAGAGTGTATGAATGCAGAAAATTAATTTCTGCAGTTTACAATTAATTTTTAAGATTCTGGACTCTTTATTACAGATCTCAGTGATACAACACACTGAAGCTCTACAATATCATTTCCTGCTTATTAATATCCATGTTCACCTTTAATGCTCTGTAGTCTCAAAACCTTCAAAGATACCTGGTGACCCCTCCCTCAGCTGTGTGACAGTGGGATCCTCTTCTTGCTAAAGATGTCCCTCTGCTTTTCCATCTTAGACTAATTCCAGTAATCCACATGCTCAAAGAGTAGACAATCCCTGGAGAACTGATAAGACAGGTGGCATTTTTCAGAAGTCCACTAAGCAGCCATTTCAGGGACAGGTGCTTCTGTCTGCAGGAATTCAGACTGCAGAGGAACCTGCTGAGTGAACACCCAGCACAGGTTTCAACGGAATACGGAATACAAGGTTATAATGCACACCTGTTTGTTTGAGTGGGTCCACACACATTTATTATTAATAAATAAATTGGGCTTTGTTAGGATTTTATTAGCATTTTGAAAACACTGATTATACCTTTGTGACCATTGATAAACCAGACGCAATGTTCATATGCTAGCACAGCAACATCAATATTTATGATTCTTCTTTGAACAAACACACATATCTGTGTGAGAGTGCATGTGTTTGAGTTGATTTATTATCTCAGCACACACAACAAACTATGAGTGTTTCTGATCAGACCCAGAGTCTTACCATTACCAGGAGACTGGAAATATCATATAATAAGAGAAGACAAATAACCTTTTCACACTTTTTCACATTACCACCACAAACTTCAGTCTATGTTATTGAGATTTCTTTTGTGGTAGTCCAAAACAAAGTAGCACATAAATGTGAAGTGGTGGGAAAATAATGCATGGTTTTCAGAAGAAACCTAGTTAGCAAATACAGAGTCCAGCTGTGTGCAATATCACATACAGGGGTTGGACAATGAAACTGAAACACCTGGTTGTAGACCACAATAATTTATTAGTATGGCGTAGGGCCTCCTTTTGCGGCCAATACAGCGTCAATTCGTCTTGGGAATGACATATAAAAGTCCCGCACAGTGGTCAGAGGGATTTTAAGCCATTCTTCTTGCAGAATAGTGGGCAGGTCACTACGTGATATTGGTGGAGGAAAACGTTTCCTGACTCGCTCCTCCAAAACACCCCAAAGAGGCTCAATAATATTTAGATCTGGTGACTGTGCAGGCCATGGGAGATGTTCAACTTCACTTTCATGTTCATCAAACCAATCTTTCACCAGTCTTGTTGTGTGTATTGGTGGATTGTCATCCTGATACACGGCACCGCCTTCAGGATACAACGTTTGAACCATTGGATGCACATGGTCCTCAAGAATGGTTCGGTAGTCCTTGGCAGTGACGCGCCCATCTAGCACAAGTATTGGGCCAAGGGAATGCCATGATATGGCAGCCCAAACCATCACTGATCCACCCCCATGCTTCACTCTGGGCATGCAACAGTCTGGGTGGTACGCTTCTTTGGGGCTTCTCCACACCGTAACTCTCCCGGATGTGGGGAAAACAGTAAAGGTGGACTCATCATAGTCAATGTGAACAATACATGTTTCACATTGTCCACAGCCCAATATTTGCGCTCCTTGCACCATTGAAACCGACGTTTGGCATTGGCATGAGTGACCAAAGGTTTGGCTATAGCAGCCCGGCCGTGTATATTGACCCTGTGGAGCTCCCGACGGAGAGTTCTGGTGGAAACAGGGGAGTTGAGGTGCACATTTAATTCTGCCGTGATTTGGGCAGCCGTGGTTTTAAGTTTTTTGGATACAATCCGGGTTAGCACCCGAACATCCCTTTCAGAAAGCTTCCTCTTGCGTCTACAGTTAATCCTGTTGGATGTGGTTCGTCCTTCTTGGTGGTATGCTGACATTACCCTGGATACCGTGGCTCTTGATACATCACAAAGACTTGCTGTCTTGGTCACAGATGCGCCAGCAAGACGTGCACCAACAATTTGTTCTCTTTTGAACTCTGGTATGTCACCTATAATGTTGTGTGCATTTCAATATTTTGAGCAAAACTGTGCTCTTACCCTGCTAATTGAACCTTCACACTCTGCTCTTACTGGTGCAATGTGCAGTTAATGAAGACTGGCTACCAGGCTGGTCCAATTTAGCCATGAAACCTCCCACACTAAAATGACAAGTGTTTCAGTTTCATTGTCTAACCCCTGTATGTGTTCAGGCATGTTACAGTTGCCCATTAGTTTGTTTGCAGATTTTAGCTGGCTGTGTTGACACTGGTACTGTAATTGGACTTCCTCTGAATATACTGCATCATAGCCAGATGCTCAGACATGTTGGCACATAACCACCAGTTGATGAAGTGTCCTTCGGTCTGAATATTGATCCCTAAACTGCTCCCCTGAGTCTTCTCAGAAAGGAGCATTGGGGACTGCAGAGCTACATCTTCATATGAATCATCAGCACGCACACTGCAGCTCAACTAAAGCTGGTAACGATGAGGACTCCACATTTAACAGGGGACGGTTTGAAATCAAGATAGGTTGTTTTCCTTCACAAGATCTTTGAATCTCTTAAGGAGCTCATACTTGGTACCCTTCAGGATTTCTGATTTTTAAAGCTGCAGTCTTTACAAATCAATAATCGTCTTTACCTTCTTTAATCTGATCACTACTAACACCATCAGTAAATTTTTTTGCATAAGTAAAGCAACGGCCTGATCCCTTGCCAGCTCATGAAATCTTCTTACACTGTTTTTTCTATCAAGGCCATAATTTAGCATTGATTGCTGCCTTTCCCTTCCAAACTCTAGATGTGAGCGTTTTTGCACCCTGCAAGCTGATAGAACCTTGTTTACAAACAAGAAGGTTTTAGTGGTTGTGGCTTCATGCCAGTGATAACACTGTCATGCATAATGGCGTTCAGCATGGTGTGCAGATATTATCAAGCTCTAACACACAAACCCACACACACACTAAACAGACTGTCATTATGCCTCTTTTCCATTTCTCTCTTGTCATCTTCCTCTTGTCACTCTTTATCTGGATAAAAATAAGAGTGTGACCGGATATTCTCCTCATTGGTGTTGCTAACTTTAGTGAGATTAGTCATTTCGTTAAATCAGATTTAAGGTAGTCCGCTAATGACAAAGCTAAGAGGGGTTTCCTCCCAGCTTGCCCAAAGCTCACAGCAAAACTGTCTCTACTGGCCAACTCAGTAAATGTTGACTTCAGTGAGCTTGGAGAAATGTTTGCGTGACAAGACAAAAAATGCTGAAAAGAAACATTGAAGGATGTGAGAATAGACCAATGCTAAAAGAGAATGGCAGATCATGACAGCCAGTCTTATTATAATGAAGCTTCACAGGACCAAGAATACGAGTTTCCCCGAAATAGACAACGTGAGTTATACTTAATGTTGTATTAAAAAAGAACAAAACCAAAATAAATAACATAATCAAAAGATCAAAAGTATTAATGTCCCTCGACCTTTTCACATTTTGTCAGATTCAAAAGGATACATGGTTTTCAAACATTTTACAAAAATAAGTATAGATTTCATTTGTATTCAACCCTCTTTACTCAGATATCCCTAAATAAAAGAACCAGAACCACAAACAACTTTATTTCCAAGTTTGTGTGCACAAACAAGCAATTGGTCTTTTTTTAAAAACGGATATCTTTGAGCCACTTTTGCACTGTTTCTGTTGTCTGACATACTTGCTGCCAACAAAATTTCATTGTACTGCCTTGTGGATGCGAGAACAATAAAGTTTATCTATCTATCTATGAGGGCAAGGAGTAGTGTTCTTTTGGTGCAGTATGCTTATTTGTTTCCAGCAGAGTAGCTGCCGACTCAGGCTGTGAGGTGTTCAGCCTGAGGAAAGAAACTCTCTTTGGCAGCAGATTTTTTCCACTAGAGTCTATAGACATTAACCTAAAGGTAAATGTATAGACAATTTGTGTCCAGGATGTGTGGGATTGGCAGAGATGTTAGCTGCCCTTTCCCTGACCCTAGACCTGTACAAGTCAGGGATGGAGGGAAGGTCAGCCCTGATGATCCTCTCTGCAGATCAAATTGTTTGCTGCAGTTTGGAACTGTCCTGTTTTGTGGATGAGCCAAACCACACAGAGATGGATGAGCACAAAACAGACTGAATGATGGCAGTGTACAAGATTATCGGTAGCTCCTGTGGAAGGTTGTACTTTCCGAGTTGCCACAGGGAGTACAGTCTCTGCTGGGCCTTCTTCTGAATAGTGTCTATGTGTGATGACCACCTCAGGTCCTGAGAAAGGGAGGAATATAAACCCAGCCAACTGATTTCAGAAGTCATTTAGTAAATCAAGTTTACCTGTGCATTATATAACGTCAGTATGAATAAGCCTCAGAGGTTTGTGAGAGAACATCAGTAAACAAACAGGATCATGAAGACCAATGAACACATCAGACAGGTCAGGGAAAGAGTTGTAGACAAGTTTAAAGCAGGGTTAGTTTGTAAGGCAATATTTCAGGCTTAATTTGATGCAACTGCAAATCAAGTTGACATCAACCTCAACCAATTCTCTTTGGTCAGGCAAAGAGAGCATTATTCAGAGAAGCAGCAAAGAAGCCTGTTGAATCAGTGGACAAGACAATGATTATTTGTGTACACCACAAATCCCTCCTCTATGCAACAGTGGCAAGATTACTTAATTCTTTAAAGAAATTCTTAAGAATTCCCCCTTTGGAGTTTACCACAATCAGTGTAATGGACACAGCAAACATACGGGGAGGGTGGGAAATTCTGGAAGGTGAAGGTTCCTTTCAACATGATAACAACATTAAGTAGACATCAGCTGCAATTGAATGGTTAAAATCAAAGCTCAAAGTCCTAGCTATTAAACCAGTTGTGGCAAGAGTTGAGAACTAATGTTCACTGAAGACCCCATCTTCTTGAGATTACTGAATTTTAAGAAGGAGAATGATGCCTAATGTGATTATTTAAAGTATTGATTCAGGGGGGCTGAATACACGTGCATGCTGCAGATTTTTATTGGAAAAAACTGAATACCATGCATCTGTGTACCATACTACTTTCTGTTGTTCTATCACATAATGTCCCAATAAAATGCATTGAAGATTGAGATTATAATAGACAAAATGCAAAAAAATAAAGGCATCAAAACTTTCAATAGGAACTGTAGATGATGATACAATGTGCAGCTAAATGACCTGAGATGCATGAAGTGTAGCTAGTTTAACACGTCCTGTTTTTTTTATTAAAAAAAAAATCTCCATTAAAAATTGCCAGTATTGATTATTGAGATGTGTGGTGCTGCTTGTCCTAGTGGCTTTGTGCATCGGGTATGAAGAACCAAACAAAACTCTGAAATGCTGAAGTCCAAGGTGTCCACAGAGAGAGGGAGTGAAACGTCTTTCGTTTCCGCCCAGTAATTCCATACAAAAATATTTAAATAAGGCAGATCAGCTAATCAGCTACCCACTCAATGACCCATTACCTTAACCAAGGACTGGTCTTTCACAGATAAGCAAAACAGCAATAATAGACCTAATGGGCTATTATAGAGTTGACAATGAGGCTTTTCAACTACAGTGACAGCTCCTCGACACTTTGAATGAGCTTTGTGTGTTATGAATACCCACAATGGACTTGCTTAAAAAAAACAACTACTACATCCCAATATGTAATCCAGCACAACCCATTGTTGCATCCCCGTTTGAGGTGGAATCTGTGGGTTTTGTGATTTAAACCCTCCAGGCCTGTTTAGAGAGATGATGGAAGGGTGTTCCCTGTGGTCCATTCCCAGGCCTGCTTCTCATTCTCCACATGTGCTTCATCCACAGTGACAGAATGCATGAGTGTGGCATTTACCAAGAGGTATTTACAGTTGGAAATCTAACCTCTGGCAAAAGTCTGCTCCATGAATCTACTATAACAGCATATGATTGAAAATAACACTAAGGCATGCATGGGTTTATACTGTTCTTGATCCTGTTTATTATGAATGCCAGGGAACTTTTGTAAAGAGACACCCATAATGATGAGGACTTCCTTAAGCTGACCATAAGAATAAGTATAGGAAATGCAGGTAATATAAACAAATTTTAAACCTTGGAACTTCATGCATGAAACCAACACAAAGAAGTGTAAGGAAAATGATAGATGGTTTACTTTTGTTTTTAAAAACAGAAATCTAACACTTTGATGTGATTTGTGATTTGTGATTTGTGATTTGTATTATATTGTATGTACTGCCATGGCGATGGCATCCTGAGTAGATCTACTGGCACGGTACACATGTTGACTTGGATCAAAGTTGGCTTTAAGGCTGGTTTTGACGTGCTGCAGAATCAGTCTCTCAAAGCACATCATTATCCTGTAGCTGTAAAGATCATCGTCGGTGGCAGGTTTTTTTGGCACAGGTACAATGGTAGAGGATTTCAAACAGAAAGGAAATTCGGATTGTGACAGAGAGAAGTTTAAGTATTTGTGTGAAGACCACAGCAAGTTGGTTTTCACAGTTCTGAAGCACCTTTCCGGGTACTAAATTAATATGCTTCTTACTGACATATTGATTTTTTTATTGGAGGAAACACAGACTTTTTAAACTTTTAATGAACTATGAATGAATGATGTACTAGCATTAAGCACACCTGTCTCTTTTAGACGTGTTATCTGATAATATCTCTACAACATATATGATTCTCTGCAATATATATGAATAGAAGAATGCTGTAATAGATAGACATTGTTGTGCAGAGATATTATTGCTGTTATTTTCCTTTCCATATAAAGTATCATCCAGAAACACAACAACAAAGGGAAACATCCATCATCATTTTTTTAGGTTCCGAAAATTGTAACTTATTGTGTTTGGTTGCCTAAGTAGCTTACACAGTACATCTAGTTGAATCTAAAATGCTGAAAGATTTCATTTTAACCTCGTTATTTGTTCTGGTCCAAATCTAAACGGAGGCCACAGTAAAGTTTGGTCTTTTGAAGCTCTTGAAGAAGATTGCAACATAATTATATGATAACAATGAGAGATGATTCTTTCATAGCCAATTTAGTTTGTAGTATTTGGTTTACAAATTGTACATAAATACATCAACAAGGCTGGGCACAAACGAGGATTAACCAGTCTGAGACATGGCAACAGTGAACGATTAAACTTAATGAAAGCCTTCTTATAAGCTCCAATAGTAATTATTTCCCCACAAGCAAATATGTCACTGCCAATATGTCAAGCTAAATAGTTTCGGCATACAGAAAGAATATGCAAAAAAAATGTTTTTGGGATAAATTAACATTGTATCGTTATACAAATAAGGAGTTTGTTTCCATCAGGCTCTGGACTCGTGATAATTTAGGTTAATCATCATTAGTTGTATTGCCTTATATTAACTGTGTCTCAGCAGCCTCCATCAGCACCACGTAGTATATGCAGCTATTCTCTCACCTGGACCATGATCTCCTCAGTCCATCTGTTTGAGATGACTCAGCAGCTGCCTTCATCCATTCTATGCCTGCCTGAGCGACAGTGCTGCTTCGTTAAGGCAAAGATTAGTAAAGGCAAGATTAGTTTATCTTCCTCAGTATTAAGCCATCTTTTTTGTCTTGCATTTTTTTATTTATTTAGTGGTTTGATTTGAAGGTTTGTGCAAACATAAAGCAACAGTAGTGATGTAGTAGACATCAGTTAGTGGTAAAAATTTTTTCACATATAAATCATTTTGATTTTGCCATATCAATTAATTCAAGGACATAATTGCTGTTTTATTTGTGGTATCTTTGACAGTATTACATGAAATTACATGAACAACAAGTTACATAATCCCAGGTGTTTCATTCAAATTTGACAACCCCTCCCCATCACCACAAAACGCAACTAATAAACCAAGCCAACAGCAGCACAGCCTGTGAAAAAAGCCTAAGCCTAAGCATTTTCCATGTCACAAACTGCTGTGTTGTGTCTGTACCCTCATCAATCAAAGCTTGCATGTGAATACTGATGCTAATATAGCCATGCTCGCCTTGTGTTCTTATCAATTAAAAGAAAGTAGTAAGCAATCCATCATCATCTATGTGCCGCCATGTTCGTTATTGCATTCCCTTGCAATGTGCATACACAAACTGCATGCAGATTGATGTTATTGTGGTTGTATTCACATGCAGGTTATGTTGTTACTGAAAGACACAAAACAAACCTGTGCCTCAAAAAGACAAACTTCCTTTTTTACAACAAAAAGAGTGTGCCTGCTTGATAGGGCAGTATTTGAACTGATTACAGCTGTAAATGGAAACAGAGCTTTCACCTTCCTACAGTGAGACTATAGTCTGGGTCACTCTCCAGAGAATTGCATAGCATTAACTGTTGCAGTTTCCATAGGCTTTATTCTTCACACAGTGGTAGTTGTAGGGGTCTTTTGAGGGAACAGCTATAATAAGAATGTAGCAGGAGTTAGTGTTCAACAGCAATGAGTTAATTCAACTCTGTTTTAGATATTTACAGAAATTTGTCATACTTCAGCAATGTACCGACTCTGTAGATTAATATATTAACAGGTCTGACGGGAAGCTTCACACTTCAAAGAGACATGCACTTAAAGCTTGTTTTAGATCATTGTACTAATGGTTTGGCCTTGGAACTCCTCTGTGGATGAAATGTATACCCTCTTTGTTATTGTTGAATCAAGAACTCTGACCCTGACTGATACAAGTAAGGCTTTCAGAGTTTTAGATGTTGTTCTGGGTTCTTTTGTGACCTCTTGAATGATTCCTTAATGAGTTCCTGGACTAAACACTCTATGAAAAGTTCACCACTGTTCCATGTTTTATCTATTCGGGGATAATGGTTCTCACTGTGGTTTGCTGGAGTCAACTTCATGTTGTCGGAGAGGCTCTATGAAAGAGAGTTCTTAATTCTAGGATTTAAACATGCATTTAGCTAATGAAAGTGAACTCAGCTTTTCAGAAAATGTGGTTAGTGACAGTTAATATATGATGCAAGAAACGGTGTGGTTAAGTTCTCAAAATTGGCCAGGTTTTTGTAATATTTTCCCATTATAAATGTAAAAAAAAATTAAATAAAAATATAAACATACATAAATAAAATACAAATACAAATAATGTTTATATTATTGTATATGGAAGAATGTGTTATATATGTGGGGCCTATTTCCTCCTCGCCACACCCCGACACCGGTGGCTGGTGTTTCTGCCCGCTGGTGTATTTGTGGTTCTTGATGTCTGAAGCTGGGTGCTTTGGTGTGTGCCAGTTCACTCCCGGTGGCTGTTTGCTGGGGCCTGGACCCCCTGGCTCTGTCAGGCCTCTGCTTGAGGGGTGATGTGCCCCGGGGTCTTGTGTCTCTGGGTCCATGGCTGCATCTGCTCCAGTGTAGACGACTGCAGGGCCTGTGAGCTCGTCTCTGCAGCTCCCTAGTATTCTCTTCATCCTTCTTTCTCTGCTCTATTCTTTTCTCCTTCGCTCCCTTTTTTCTTTTTGCCCAGCCTCTTCTTATTTTTTTCTCTTCGTTTCCGTCTCCCTGTCCATTGCAATTGAAATGATTCCAAAGCAGTTTCTCTTAAAGTGTTTTTTATATTAATTAAGCGCAGCATTAGAGCGTTAGCTGTAATTTTCCACTTGTGAAAGTAAATCTCTTGGGCTTCTTCTCAGCACTCAGACAACAATTCCGAGTGCTGCACTGCCGGACAGCAGGGCGTCCGCCAGGGATTTTGGGCCCATAAAAAGAAATCTTACTGATCTTACTCAGGCATGGTTTATAATTTGTAAATAGTAAAACTATATTTAGGTTTGACCCACTTCAGCCATTGTGGTACTTAATATTATTGTAGTTGAATGTGAGTTTTATTAACTTTTCCCTGCACTACCTTTTCGAAAACTTTCTCATTTCTCCTGGTCTCATGGCCAATCAGTGAACAGCAGTCTGCTCATATCACATGTAGTCCCTATTCAGCCCTGGTCATACCTACTTCGGATCAGGGACGAAAAAAGGAGGTACCTGTATGGGAAAAACAGCAATGAAAACACTCGCAAAGCGGGCTGAGAGGAGTGGAGGTGGCCTAAAAAGAGCCAGTGGAACAGGGGCATAACTGACGACCTACACTGCACATCACATTGTGTCTTGGTTATGGCCTAAGGTGTTTTCTAAAAGGGTAGGGCAAGATACACAAGAGAGACAGAATTTATACAGTATGAACATTATCTGTTCCATCCTTGACATCTTTAAAACAAGTAAGTTATTTAATTTAAGTATTAGGTTATTCTTGAAGCAATTAAAAACACAGTCAAAGTTTTCCATGTTGATGGTCTGAATCTTAAGCTTTTGGTTCGGAATAGGCCTCAAAATGTATAATGCTAAATGCTGCATTTATTTAATTAAGGCTTGATATGTAAAAATCTCAAGTCCAGGAACAAAAGTATAGACATCTGAAAAATGTGTTTTACACAGGAGCAAAGGTTTCTATAACTGGAAGAATATGTAGACTGTTTACAGGCACATTAAATCTCAGATGTATCCTTCCTTAAATCTAACTTACTGCTTTTATATAGAGAAGCATTTTTGTCTTAGAAATAGCTAAGACAAAATAGTTTTTTTTTCCCCCTTAGATTTAAAAGGAGAGTCTGTTTCTTTTCCTGTCTGGAAATATGATTTCACAAATGAAAAATGTATCAGTGCACAAGATGGAGAGGGGCACTTCATATTTTATTAATTTACCACTGAGGGAATTTAACACTTTAATGTTATGGAATTCCATTACAGCTCCTTGAGGGATTTAGACATCACACAACACAGTGGATTAGCGACAATAATATATTTATCTAAGTTATAGAAGAGGCTGGCTGCCTGGAGAAAACAAAAAAACAATAATTGTACATTTTCTATGCACTCTTAAACAAAAACTGTGGAAAATTAAGTGCTCTAGTTCAAGTGTCCATTTCCCTGAAAGCACCTCTTACTTCATTGTAGCTTATTACCAGAAATAAATTAATGTGATTTAATGTTGGAGCAGTACCCACACTTAGAAACACTTGTGTCAGCCTTCACACGACCATAGAGAGAACACACAGTTGCTCGTTTACATCTTTGGGCATTCAGCTGGAAACAAAAAATAACCAAAACATTTACACACAAGGCCTGAGATTAAACGCATGTGGTGAGGACACCTTCTCCTTCCTTCATGACTATCACCTACTGCTGTGCAACAAAGTGAAGGTGGAATATCTCTTCTCCCTCACAAGCCCTTTAAAGACACGGAGTGGATTTTAATAAGAAGCAGGGTGGTTGGCAGTGCACACCATGGTCTTCAATGGGATTAAAAGCCTTTGAATGGTGTAGGCCATTAAAGTCTAGAAGTCCTGCAGTGTGTTATGAGCATGTTTATCACAAGGATTAACAAACCCAGCGAAAGCAATCACCCCAGGAGCACATGCAGCTCTACTTGTACTATTATCAGGCTTTGCTGAGCAGCTGATGATAAGAGTGAATCAGCAGCCCTGGAAGGTAAAGCTGTGGTCCCAGAACTGTTTGCCCAACATCCCAAATGTACTCTCCACACCTGCAACATCTGCTTTCACCAGCTCATTTTCTGTTGAACAGCTATTTTTTTCTACAGGTTAACTTAACTGTTGTTTAATTAAAGCATCAGCGGTCATCTGCAAAAATAGACCCAGAGGACATTATGTTGCTTGTTGAGATAGAAAAAAAAATTTGGTTTAAAGTTGATGCCTTTCAAAAGTATTCATACCAATATTTTTCTAATTTTTTTGTATTTCAACCACAAATTTTTTTTGGGGGGAATTTTAGGCAATAGACCAATATAAAGCTGAACATAATTATGTCTTGGAATAAAAATTATAGTGATTGCATACATCCTGGGATATTTGTCCCTCCGTCATTGTGGCTGCAGTCTTTAGCCAGAAGGTTGTGTTATCAGATAAGTCCCAAATATTGAGTGTTTTGTCGCATAACGCTCTCCTGGGTCAGCAGTGATAAGTAGCTGTTACTTACCCCACTTCTGGCATCCAACTGGATATGCTGCCTCTTTTATTCTTCGGACCACCTTCATCCTCTCACTTCTGGTCAGCCCCATTGCTGTTGGTGGCTTCCAGGCTGATTGGGCAGGGAAACCTTTGCATCCTATCTCGACTAGGTATAATTCAAGTTTGCCAGCCTATATCTCTGAAGTCCTGCATCAGACCTTTGTATCACTCGTCACATACTTTCTCCTAAGGTACTGCAAGTCCCGCTACAATGATCTTCCTTTCGTGTGTGGAGAAGAGAACTGCATCAGGCTTTATGGTAGTATGAACACCGTTCAGAGGACATTGTTAGAGGACGTTAGTTTAACATGAAGCATTATGAAGAGAGGTCAGTGATAAGATTGTTTAAAGCAGGGTCAGACTATCAAACAGTATTTGAGGCCAGACGGATTCACGGATGCACTGTTGAATCCACCATCAGAAAATGGGAACGTGACACATTTGCAAAGGCCCATGGAAACTCCGGTTTAAGAGGTGTACAGAAATAAAATATAGTAAAAAAGAAGACAAAAACAACATATTTAAAACCATGTGTCCTCTTCCTTTTTTTTTACAAATATGCACTAATTCGTCAGTCACTCAAAAATCCATAAAATACACTGGTGTTTGTGTTTCTAATGAGAAAAACATGGAGGGTTCAAGGCGATAAAATACTTTTGCAAGGCATGATAACTTTACAGTGTACAGAGGGATTGACAGCCAGCTGTTTGACTCATATCCTGCCGTCTTCATTTTTTTAGATCTTCCACATGACCTATGACCTGGCCAGCGCCATGGTGCGGATAGTCAACCTCATCGGTATGATGCTGTTGCTGTGTCACTGGGATGGCTGCCTGCAGTTCCTGGTGCCCATGCTGCAGGACTTCCCAGCTGACTGCTGGGTGTCCAAAAATAAGATGGTGGTAAGTGCTCTTCCTGCACAGACTTGTATGCCCTGTTCAAATCAGATTACACTCAAGTCTTATCTTATCCATCACCTCCAGTAATTACTGCACTAAAACCCCTTTAGCTTCCTGGGAAAGACTGCAATGCATATCTGTCATGTTGAACCCCAAATTAAATAGGTTTATCTGCTGCACTGGTAGACATTTATTTAATTTGGTGATGACTATATTTTTAGGAGCTCTAGACCATTTTGTGAGAATTATGTGTTTCTGGAACATATATTTCTCAGTACTGGCAGCCCTTATTGATATAACCTTTACCAGTGAGCTGTGCATGTGCTTGTGCCTGCACCTAGTTTTGGTTTCTAAATGTTTTATAACATAAGAAGATTTAGATATATGTTAAGAAAAAATATAAGACTTGAAATGGAGCCTTTGCTAAAATCTGTCTTGTTAAAGAGCTCCTTTTAAGTAGTTTATGCATGTGCAGTGTCACAGCTGACAGCCCTATGTGAGCACTGAGTGTTACTTTTCAGGTATATTTTTCAGGTTCTGTAATTAAAGATGAACAGGCCTCAATTTAAACAACATAGGTCCAAGTCTTATTCCATGGAAAAAGTCTTAAATAACGCAGCGGGGAAAAGGCTCCATGACTGATAACTTACTAATACACATCAATATAAGAGCTATCATGGCCATCTTCAAGTCTTTGTGTAATGGAATAAAAGACTGCATAAGTGAATATGTTCCTTGGTGACATTTTGACAAAGCATATGCTTTCTGTTAGCTTGTTGCTCTCTGGCATTCGCTACAGTGTCCGCAAATACCTATGATATCTGTTTTAACCATCTTTTTCACAAAAATGAACATTGTATAGCTTATCCATCTAATCAAATCACTTTGTAAAGCAACATGCTCACTCAGGACAGTTCAGGGAGATCATGTTGATGTTTTCGGTAGAAGGATGGTAGAGTTTGACCAGAAAAAACAGTTTAATGCAGGTGCATATCACAGCATTGAATTGAATGTCATTGAAAGGTTATTTTGTTTTAGTAATTCAATTCAGATGGAAACTCATATATTAAATACTGTAAATTTATCACACACAAAGTGATATATTTCTGTTAAGCAGTGTCTCTTTAGCTGCTGTAGTTAAACTCCCTGTACCAGAACGGATGTCACATGGGTAGTTATGTCTCTCAAGGTATGATTGTGATTCACCACACCTCACTGGTTCCATGACAGGCTCGCTTGTTTCAGTGAGTCTGCCTCGCTCATGTTCAAGCTGCATAATAGGCGCAAGTAGTAAACTTCTTCCCTTCAGATGTTTCAGACTTTATCTAATTTTTGTTGTACTTCCATTCATTTGTGCAGAGATATGCACTCAGGTGAGACTTGCTGCTCAGGCACCATTTCATCACTTGAGATCAGACTAGCAACTACTTTGTATCTTTTTGATTTAATTTAATTGGAATTACATAAAACCAAGTAGCAGATTTTGTGTTAATCCAGTTTAATGCTCCTTTTCATTTGCCATGAGCACCATGCATGTTTACCCAGAGATTGATTACTCAAGTCAACTTGTTGGAAATTATATTAAAAACTAGAAGACAGGATTGATAAACACATACACATACAGAGTAATGTAATATTGGTTTAAAACATTCAAAAAATAATTACATGTTAATTTTCCTGTAATAAATACTGGTGACAAATCTATACAACTTGTTTTAGATGATTGTTTCGATGTATTATATTTTTATTTAATTAAGCATTTTCTTACCATCTTACCTCATTTTCTTTAAACACTTATGGTAGTGGCCTTCATAACAGGCTTTACACATCTGATCTTTATTATTTTATGATTTTGTGAAATTACATAATTTGATACCCTGAACCAAAATTTAGAACATGCAATTTAGCATGCTTTTTTCAGACGTTGCTTGAATGACAGAAACAAAGCAAGAGAACTGACGTTAATCACCAAGGGAGTGAGTTAAAAAATATTTGTCCTTTGTGATTGATTCCAGACAAGGACCTAAACCTATTACCACTAGTCTGCCATTATATACACATGTGATGTTATGAAATTTTCATGTATTTTATTTTTTTGTTTTTGGAAAAAAAAATAATTAATTCAAATTTACTATGCACATATAGACTTAAACATCAAAGTAGCTTAAATCTACTAGTAAATTCAAAAATATGTGTCTGGAAATGTGTAAAATATGAAACAAAAATTATGAAGGAAGCTCCGAACAAAACGCCGTTATTATTTCAGTACATATTTCAGGTTAATAGTTAATATTTGCATTTATCTCTAGAATGTGCATTTTATAAGCAAACAATATTTCCCGCCCTCCTTTTTAACTTTTTTGGGAAATATGAATGCAACTCTTAAATGTAAAGAAATATCACTTTCGGAAATGGTTTCAAATGGCACGCCTTTTCATAGGTTACTTTCATGTTGCTATATTTGGAGTATATTGTAGAAATTAATTGCTATCATACATGTTTTCAGAATTTATAGCGCTTATCATATTTAGGTACTTAGAAAGGTTTTGTGTCACAGACTAATTATTTCTAAATATGTCTTTCTGATCTTCTGAAAGGAAGCGCTGATAGGCTTAGTCCTTTTAAGTTCAATTCACATTTTTTGAAGATTTATTTTAAAGATAACTGCCCCGTTGTCTTGCATGGACCATCATTTGACTTTTACCATTTTTAGCTAGTCAATAATAAAATTGCTCTTTGTCTGAGCTTTTCCTCAGTGGAAATGAGTTTGAAAGCAATTTAGACATGTCACACCCAGGAGAGAGTTAATATTGATTTGCCATGAACAACCATTGGGATTCAAAGGAAAAAGGGGCAATTTATCTACAAATGAGAAAACTCACACAAAAATCAAATTTTTCTGAGTAGCTGACCTACTTTCTCGCATTTGTGCCTGCAGTGTCTCTTTCTCTTTCTGCCCATTCAGGCTTCTGCCCAAACGTCTGCTGGCTCCAAATGTTTGCATATTATTAAGTCTGTATTACCCTGCCAGCTGCTCTCCACTGAACTAAGATCTTTGAAAGTTGCAGCCCCCAGTAGCTCTGTCCCAAGTGAGGGTAGCTGTGATGTTAAAACTGACCTTTCATGTGCAATCAGTGCCATCATTTGAGACAGCCCAAGACAGGATGTGTTTTAATGTATTCAACCTAGCTCACCTGTCCTGTTCTGTTTCATCTAGAACGACACATGGGGACAGCAGTACTCTTACGCACTTTTCAAAGCTATGAGCCACATGTTATGCATTGGGTACGGCATGTACCCCCCAGTGGGCATGACAGACGTCTGGCTGACCATTCTTAGCATGATTGTGGGCGCTACTTGTTACGCCATGTTCGTGGGGCACGCCACTGCACTCATCCAGTCTCTGGACTCATCTCGGCGCCAGTACCAGGAGAAGGTGAGTCAAAATTACTTATTTTGCTTTCTTGTAGTAGTAAACATAGGTTTATCTTTTGCATTCTTATTCCATATTTTTGGACTATAGAGGTCTACTTTAGAACTCGACCATAGCCAGAATGCAACATTTTGTGTGTTTGCTTCCTTTGAAAAAAATCATTTGCTACCAAACGTAACTGACATATAGTGTATTGCAAATTATTCATAACCCCTTAACCTTTTTCACATTTTGAAATGTTACATACAAAGACCTATTTGTTTTTGATTAGGTATTGATATCATAGACCAACACAAAGTAGTGCACAAATTTGAAGTGAGGGAATGCTCATTTTCACATTTCAGGTTTTTATTAATAAAAAGAATTGAAAATCACAATCATGTGCTTCTTTGTGTTGGTCTATTTATTTAAATCCAAGTAAAATATTTTTGTAGTTGTAATCAGGCAAATAGCGGAACAGCGGTGTGAATACTTTTACAAAGCACTGTGTAAATTGTGCAATGGAGTATGCTGTTTAAATAGATTCAAATGTCACTGTAGGTAATATTCACCATCATAATTACTAGTCTGTTCTGAGTTTATTTCTTTTGCTATAATCTTTAAAAGTAACTAAACCCAAAACCAAAATATTGTCTTTGAAGACACTCCAACAAGCATATAAAGGACTGGGGCTAAATCTAAGGACACATTTCATTGATGTGAGACAGCTTTTACAGAGACCAAAAAAAAGTTCTGATGGCTGGCTGTGAAGACCCTAACATGTTCCATAGTGACATGCCCTCTGTAGGACCAGCATGGGCGATAATGAGCTGAGCTCTAGGCTCCCTCAATGCCCACGCTCTGTGGCGAGGTGCAGACAAGAGAGACTGACCTCTAGAGAATGGAGGCAGAGGCTTGAGAAATCTCACCTAAATGAAAGAGGGAGAGTGGGAGTGAAAGAGTGCAGGAAAAAGAGCCAGACACACAGCAAATTAGCTGATGTGACAAGTGTGTGTGGTGGTAAATGTTCGACAGGAGACCATGTCTACTGGAAAAATGCGCTCATCACAAATACAATATGAGAACATGGCTTTTTTTTTTTTTTTACAGTTACAAGAAAATAAATCGCATAGGAAATCAAATAAATGGGTTTGGGACTTAGGATGGATATGTTTAATGAGAGTGGTACAAAACTAGCAACCAGCTCAATATACTACTTATCCTGGCTGCTCTGCTCAGAGATGCCTTTCTACCATAATAACTGAACAGCTGGCCTGTCTCAGCACCAGTCTGTATGGGCTGATGACCCAGTGGCTTCCATTCCCAGGTTTAGAACCCTAACAAGCCTTAAAAAGACAGAAAATAACCTCATGCATGCTCCTTCACAGAGTGTATGAATGCAGAAAATTAATTTCTGCAGTTTACAATTAATTTTTAAGATTCTGGACTCTTTATTACAGATCTCAGTGATACAACACACTGAAGCTCTACAATATCATTTCCTGCTTATTAATATCCATGTTCACCTTTAATGCTCTGTAGTCTCAAAACCTTCAAAGATACCTGGTGACCCCTCCCTCAGCTGTGTGACAGTGGGATCCTCTTCTTGCTAAAGATGTCCCTCTGCTTTTCCATCTTAGACTAATTCCAGTAATCCACATGCTCAAAGAGTAGACAATCCCTGGAGAACTGATAAGACAGGTGGCATTTTTCAGAAGTCCACTAAGCAGCCATTTCAGGGACAGGTGCTTCTGTCTGCAGGAATTCAGACTGCAGAGGAACCTGCTGAGTGAACACCCAGCACAGGTTTCAACGGAATACGGAATACAAGGTTATAATGCACACCTGTTTGTTTGAGTGGGTCCACACACATTTATTATTAATAAATAAATTGGGCTTTGTTAGGATTTTATTAGCATTTTGAAAACACTGATTATACCTTTGTGACCATTGATAAACCAGACGCAATGTTCATATGCTAGCACAGCAACATCAATATTTATGATTCTTCTTTGAACAAACACACATATCTGTGTGAGAGTGCATGTGTTTGAGTTGATTTATTATCTCAGCACACACAACAAACTATGAGTGTTTCTGATCAGACCCAGAGTCTTACCATTACCAGGAGACTGGAAATATCATATAATAAGAGAAGACAAATAACCTTTTCACACTTTTTCACATTACCACCACAAACTTCAGTCTATGTTATTGAGATTTCTTTTGTGGTAGTCCAAAACAAAGTAGCACATAAATGTGAAGTGGTGGGAAAATAATGCATGGTTTTCAGAAGAAACCTAGTTAGCAAATACAGAGTCCAGCTGTGTGCAATATCACATACAGGGGTTGGACAATGAAACTGAAACACCTGGTTGTAGACCACAATAATTTATTAGTATGGCGTAGGGCCTCCTTTTGCGGCCAATACAGCGTCAATTCGTCTTGGGAATGACATATAAAAGTCCCGCACAGTGGTCAGAGGGATTTTAAGCCATTCTTCTTGCAGAATAGTGGGCAGGTCACTACGTGATATTGGTGGAGGAAAACGTTTCCTGACTCGCTCCTCCAAAACACCCCAAAGAGGCTCAATAATATTTAGATCTGGTGACTGTGCAGGCCATGGGAGATGTTCAACTTCACTTTCATGTTCATCAAACCAATCTTTCACCAGTCTTGTTGTGTGTATTGGTGGATTGTCATCCTGATACACGGCACCGCCTTCAGGATACAACGTTTGAACCATTGGATGCACATGGTCCTCAAGAATGGTTCGGTAGTCCTTGGCAGTTATGCGTCCATCTAGCACAAGTATTGGGCCAAGGGAATGCCATGATATGGCAACCCAAACCATCACTGATCCACCCCCATGCTTCACTCTGGGCATGCGACAGTCTGGGTGGTACGCTTCTTTGGGGCTTCTCCACACCGTAACTCTCCCGGATGTGGGGAAAACAGTAAAGGTGGACTCATCATAGTCAATGTGAACAATACATGTTTCACATTGTCCACAGCCCAAGATTTGCGCTCCTTGCACCATTGAAACCGACGTTTGGCATTGGCATGAGTGACCAAAGGTTTGGCTATAGCAACCCGGCCGTGTATATTGACCCTGTGGAGCTCCCGACGGACAGTTCTGGTGGAAACAGGAGAGTTGAGGTGCACATTTAATTCTGCCGTGATTTGGGCAGCCGCGGTTTTATGTTTTTTGGATACAATCCTTGTTAGCACCCGAACATCCCTTTCAGACAGCTTCCTCTTGCGTCCACAGTTAATCCTGTTGGATGTGGTTCGTCCTTCTTGGTGGTATGCTGACATTACCCTGGATACCGTGGCTCTTGATACATCACAAAGACTTGCTGTCTTGGTCACAGATGCACCAGCAAGACATGCACCAACAATTTGTCCTCTTTTGAACTCTGGTATGTCACCCATAATGTTGTGTGCATTTCAATATTTTGAGCAAAACTGTGCTCTTACCCTGCTAATTGAAACTTCACACTCTGCTCTTACTGGTGCAATGTGCAATCAATGAAGACTGGCCACCAGGCTGGTCCAATTTAGCCATGAAACCTCCCACACTAAAATGACAAGTGTTTCAGTTTCATTGTCTAACCCCTGTATGTGTTCAGGCATGTTACAGTTGCCCATTAGTTTGTTTGCAGATTTTAGCTGGCTGTGTTGACACTGGTACTGTAATTGGACTTCCTCTGAATATACTGCATCATAGCCAGATGCTCAGACATGTTGGCACATAACCACCAGTTGATGAAGTGTCCTTCGGTCTGAATATTGATCCCTAAACTGCTCCCCTGAGTCTTCTCAGAAAGGAGCATTGGGGACTGCAGAGCTACATCTTCATATGAATCATCAGCACGCACACTGCAGCTCAACTAAAGCTGGTAACGATGAGGACTCCACATTTAACAGGGGACGGTTTGAAATCAAGATAGGTTGTTTTCCTTCACAAGATCTTTGAATCTCTTAAGGAGCTCATACTTGGTACCCTTCAGGATTTCTGATTTTTAAAGCTGCAGTCTTTACAAATCAATAATCGTCTTTACCTTCTTTAATCTGATCACTACTAACACCATCAGTAAATTTTTTTGCATAAGTAAAGCAACGGCCTGATCCCTTGCCAGCTCATGAAATCTTCTTACACTGTTTTTTCTATCAAGGCCATAATTTAGCATTGATTGCTGCCTTTCCCTTCCAAACTCTAGATGTGAGCGTTTTTTGCACCCTGCAAGCTGATAGAACCTTGTTTACAAACAAGAAGGTTTTAGTGGTTGTGGCTTCATGCCAGTGATAACACTGTCATGCATAATGGCGTTCAGCATGGTGTGCAGATATTATCAAGCTCTAACACACAAACCCACACACACACTAAACAGACTGTCATTATGCCTCTTTTCCATTTCTCTCTTGTCATCTTCCTCTTGTCACTCTTTATCTGGATAAAAATAAGAGTGTGACCGGATATTCTCCTCATTGGTGTTGCTAACTTTAGTGAGATTAGTCATTTCGTTAAATCAGATTTAAGGTAGTCCGCTAATGACAAAGCTAAGAGGGGTTTCCTCCCAGCTTGCCCAAAGCTCACAGCAAAACTGTCTCTACTGGCCAACTCAGTAAATGTTGACTTCAGTGAGCTTGGAGAAATGTTTGCGTGACAAGACAAAAAATGCTGAAAAGAAACATTGAAGGATGTGAGAATAGACCAATGCTAAAAGAGAATGGCAGATCATGACAGCCAGTCTTATTATAATGAAGCTTCACAGGACCAAGAATACGAGTTTCCCCGAAATAGACAACGTGAGTTATACTTAATGTTGTATTAAAAAAGAACAAAACCAAAATAAATAACATAATCAAAAGATCAAAAGTATTAATGTCCCTCGACCTTTTCACATTTTGTCAGATTCAAAAGGATACATGGTTTTCAAACATTTTACAAAAATAAGTATAGATTTCATTTGTATTCAACCCTCTTTACTCAGATATCCCTAAATAAAAGAACCAGAACCACAAACAACTTTATTTCCAAGTTTGTGTGCACAAACAAGCAATTGGTCTTTTTTTAAAACGGATATCTTTGAGCCACTTTTGCACTGTTTCTGTTGTCTGACATACTTGCTGCCAACAAAATTTCATTGTACTGCCTTGTGGATGCGAGAACAATAAAGTTTATCTATCTATCTATGAGGGCAAGGAGTAGTGTTCTTTTGGTGCAGTATGCTTATTTGTTTCCAGCAGAGTAGCTGCCGACTCAGGCTGTGAGGTGTTCAGCCTGAGGAAAGAAACTCTCTTTGGCAGCAGATTTTTCCACTAGAGTCTATAGACATTAACCTAAAGGTAAATGTATAGACAATTTGTGTCCAGGATGTGTGGGATTGGCAGAGATGTTAGCTGCCCTTTCCCTGACCCTAGACCTGTACAAGTCAGGGATGGAGGGAAGGTCAGCCCTGATGATCCTCTCTGCAGATCAAATTGTTTGCTGCAGTTTGGAACTGTCCTGTTTTGTGGATGAGCCAAACCACACAGAGATGGATGAGCACAAAACAGACTGAATGATGGCAGTGTACAAGATTATCGGTAGCTCCTGTGGAAGGTTGTACTTTCCGAGTTGCCACAGGGAGTACAGTCTCTGCTGGGCCTTCTTCTGAATAGTGTCTATGTGTGATGACCACCTCAGGTCCTGAGAAAGGGAGGAATATAAACCCAGCCAACTGATTTCAGAAGTCATTTAGTAAATCAAGTTTACCTGTGCATTATATAACGTCAGTATGAATAAGCCTCAGAGGTTTGTGAGAGAACATCAGTAAACAAACAGGATCATGAAGACCAATGAACACATCAGACAGGTCAGGGAAAGAGTTGTAGACAAGTTTAAAGCAGGGTTAGTTTGTAAGGCAATATTTCAGGCTTAATTTGATGCAACTGCAAATCAAGTTGACATCAACCTCAACCAATTCTCTTTGGTCAGGCAAAGAGAGCATTATTCAGAGAAGCAGCAAAGAAGCCTGTTGAATCAGTGGACAAGACAATGATTATTTGTGTACACCACAAATCCCTCCTCTATGCAACAGTGGCAAGATTACTTAATTCTTTAAAGAAATTCTTAAGAATTCCCCCTTTGGAGTTTACCACAATCAGTGTAATGGACACAGCAAACATACGGGGAGGGTGGGAAATTCTGGAAGGTGAAGGTTCCTTTCAACATGATAACAACATTAAGTAGACATCAGCTGCAATTGAATGGTTAAAATCAAAGCTCAAAGTCCTAGCTATTAAACCAGTTGTGGCAAGAGTTGAGAACTAATGTTCACTGAAGACCCCATCTTCTTGAGATTACTGAATTTTAAGAAGGAGAATGATGCCTAATGTGATTATTTAAAGTATTGATTCAGGGGGGCTGAATACACGTGCATGCTGCAGATTTTTATTGGAAAAAACTGAATACCATGCATCTGTGTACCATACTACTTTCTGTTGTTCTATCACATAATGTCCCAATAAAATGCATTGAAGATTGAGATTATAATAGACAAAATGCAAAAAAATAAAGGCATCAAAACTTTCAATAGGAACTGTAGATGATGATACAATGTGCAGCTAAATGACCTGAGATGCATGAAGTGTAGCTAGTTTAACACGTCCTGTTTTTTTTATTAAAAAAAAAATCTCCATTAAAAATTGCCAGTATTGATTATTGAGATGTGTGGTGCTGCTTGTCCTAGTGGCTTTGTGCATCGGGTATGAAGAACCAAACAAAACTCTGAAATGCTGAAGTCCAAGGTGTCCACAGAGAGAGGGAGTGAAACGTCTTTCGTTTCCGCCCAGTAATTCCATACAAAAATATTTAAATAAGGCAGATCAGCTAATCAGCTACCCACTCAATGACCCATTACCTTAACCAAGGACTGGTCTTTCACAGATAAGCAAAACAGCAATAATAGACCTAATGGGCTATTATAGAGTTGACAATGAGGCTTTTCAACTACAGTGACAGCTCCTCGACACTTTGAATGAGCTTTGTGTGTTATGAATACCCACAATGGACTTGCTTAAAAAAAACAACTACTACATCCCAATATGTAATCCAGCACAACCCATTGTTGCATCCCCGTTTGAGGTGGAATCTGTGGGTTTTGTGATTTAAACCCTCCAGGCCTGTTTAGAGAGATGATGGAAGGGTGTTCCCTGTGGTCCATTCCCAGGCCTGCTTCTCATTCTCCACATGTGCTTCATCCACAGTGACAGAATGCATGAGTGTGGCATTTACCAAGAGGTATTTACAGTTGGAAATCTAACCTCTGGCAAAAGTCTGCTCCATGAATCTACTATAACAGCATATGATTGAAAATAACACTAAGGCATGCATGGGTTTATACTGTTCTTGATCCTGTTTATTATGAATGCCAGGGAACTTTTGTAAAGAGACACCCATAATGATGAGGACTTCCTTAAGCTGACCATAAGAATAAGTATAGGAAATGCAGGTAATATAAACAAATTTTAAACCTTGGAACTTCATGCATGAAACCAACACAAAGAAGTGTAAGGAAAATGATAGATGGTTTACTTTTGTTTTTAAAAACAGAAATCTAACACTTTGATGTGATTTGTGATTTGTGATTTGTGATTTGTATTATATTGTATGTACTGCCATGGCGATGGCATCCTGAGTAGATCTACTGGCACGGTACACATGTTGACTTGGATCAAAGTTGGCTTTAAGGCTGGTTTTGACGTGCTGCAGAATCAGTCTCTCAAAGCACATCATTATCCTGTAGCTGTAAAGATCATCGTCGGTGGCAGGTTTTTTTGGCACAGGTACAATGGTAGAGGATTTCAAACAGAAAGGAAATTCGGATTGTGACAGAGAGAAGTTTAAGTATTTGTGTGAAGACCACAGCAAGTTGGTTTTCACAGTTCTGAAGCACCTTTCCGGGTACTAAATTAATATGCTTCTTACTGACATATTGATTTTTTTATTGGAGGAAACACAGACTTTTTAAACTTTTAATGAACTATGAATGAATGATGTACTAGCATTAAGCACACCTGTCTCTTTTAGACGTGTTATCTGATAATATCTCTACAACATATATGATTCTCTGCAATATATATGAATAGAAGAATGCTGTAATAGATAGACATTGTTGTGCAGAGATATTATTGCTGTTATTTTCCTTTCCATATAAAGTATCATCCAGAAACACAACAACAAAGGGAAACATCCATCATCATTTTTTTAGGTTCCGAAAATTGTAACTTATTGTGTTTGGTTGCCTAAGTAGCTTACACAGTACATCTAGTTGAATCTAAAATGCTGAAAGATTTCATTTTAACCTCGTTATTTGTTCTGGTCCAAATCTAAACGGAGGCCACAGTAAAGTTTGGTCTTTTGAAGCTCTTGAAGAAGATTGCAACATAATTATATGATAACAATGAGAGATGATTCTTTCATAGCCAATTTAGTTTGTAGTATTTGGTTTACAAATTGTACATAAATACATCAACAAGGCTGGGCACAAACGAGGATTAACCAGTCTGAGACATGGCAACAGTGAACGATTAAACTTAATGAAAGCCTTCTTATAAGCTCCAATAGTAATTATTTCCCCACAAGCAAATATGTCACTGCCAATATGTCAAGCTAAATAGTTTCGGCATACAGAAAGAATATGCAAAAAAAATGTTTTTGGGATAAATTAACATTGTATCGTTATACAAATAAGGAGTTTGTTTCCATCAGGCTCTGGACTCGTGATAATTTAGGTTAATCATCATTAGTTGTATTGCCTTATATTAACTGTGTCTCAGCAGCCTCCATCAGCACCACGTAGTATATGCAGCTATTCTCTCACCTGGACCATGATCTCCTCAGTCCATCTGTTTGAGATGACTCAGCAGCTGCCTTCATCCATTCTATGCCTGCCTGAGCGACAGTGCTGCTTCGTTAAGGCAAAGATTAGTAAAGGCAAGATTAGTTTATCTTCCTCAGTATTAAGCCATCTTTTTTGTCTTGCATTTTTTTATTTATTTAGTGGTTTGATTTGAAGGTTTGTGCAAACATAAAGCAACAGTAGTGATGTAGTAGACATCAGTTAGTGGTAAAAATTTTTTCACATATAAATCATTTTGATTTTGCCATATCAATTAATTCAAGGACATAATTGCTGTTTTATTTGTGGTATCTTTGACAGTATTACATGAAATTACATGAACAACAAGTTACATAATCCCAGGTGTTTCATTCAAATTTGACAACCCCTCCCCATCACCACAAAACGCAACTAATAAACCAAGCCAACAGCAGCACAGCCTGTGAAAAAAGCCTAAGCCTAAGCATTTTCCATGTCACAAACTGCTGTGTTGTGTCTGTACCCTCATCAATCAAAGCTTGCATGTGAATACTGATGCTAATATAGCCATGCTCGCCTTGTGTTCTTATCAATTAAAAGAAAGTAGTAAGCAATCCATCATCATCTATGTGCCGCCATGTTCGTTATTGCATTCCCTTGCAATGTGCATACACAAACTGCATGCAGATTGATGTTATTGTGGTTGTATTCACATGCAGGTTATGTTGTTACTGAAAGACACAAAACAAACCTGTGCCTCAAAAAGACAAACTTCCTTTTTTACAACAAAAAGAGTGTGCCTGCTTGATAGGGCAGTATTTGAACTGATTACAGCTGTAAATGGAAACAGAGCTTTCACCTTCCTACAGTGAGACTATAGTCTGGGTCACTCTCCAGAGAATTGCATAGCATTAACTGTTGCAGTTTCCATAGGCTTTATTCTTCACACAGTGGTAGTTGTAGGGGTCTTTTGAGGGAACAGCTATAATAAGAATGTAGCAGGAGTTAGTGTTCAACAGCAATGAGTTAATTCAACTCTGTTTTAGATATTTACAGAAATTTGTCATACTTCAGCAATGTACCGACTCTGTAGATTAATATATTAACAGGTCTGACGGGAAGCTTCACACTTCAAAGAGACATGCACTTAAAGCTTGTTTTAGATCATTGTACTAATGGTTTGGCCTTGGAACTCCTCTGTGGATGAAATGTATACCCTCTTTGTTATTGTTGAATCAAGAACTCTGACCCTGACTGATACAAGTAAGGCTTTCAGAGTTTTAGATGTTGTTCTGGGTTCTTTTGTGACCTCTTGAATGATTCCTTAATGAGTTCCTGGACTAAACACTCTATGAAAAGTTCACCACTGTTCCATGTTTTATCTATTCGGGGATAATGGTTCTCACTGTGGTTTGCTGGAGTCAACTTCATGTTGTCGGAGAGGCTCTATGAAAGAGAGTTCTTAATTCTAGGATTTAAACATGCATTTAGCTAATGAAAGTGAACTCAGCTTTTCAGAAAATGTGGTTAGTGACAGTTAATATATGATGCAAGAAACGGTGTGGTTAAGTTCTCAAAATTGGCCAGGTTTTTGTAATATTTTCCCATTATAAATGTAAAAAAAAATTAAATAAAAATATAAACATACATAAATAAAATACAAATACAAATAATGTTTATATTATTGTATATGGAAGAATGTGTTATATATGTGGGGCCTATTTCCTCCTCGCCACACCCCGACACCGGTGGCTGGTGTTTCTGCCCGCTGGTGTATTTGTGGTTCTTGATGTCTGAAGCTGGGTGCTTTGGTGTGTGCCAGTTCACTCCCGGTGGCTGTTTGCTGGGGCCTGGACCCCCTGGCTCTGTCAGGCCTCTGCTTGAGGGGTGATGTGCCCCGGGGTCTTGTGTCTCTGGGTCCATGGCTGCATCTGCTCCAGTGTAGACGACTGCAGGGCCTGTGAGCTCGTCTCTGCAGCTCCCTAGTATTCTCTTCATCCTTCTTTCTCTGCTCTATTCTTTTCTCCTTCGCTCCCTTTTTTCTTTTTGCCCAGCCTCTTCTTATTTTTTTCTCTTCGTTTCCGTCTCCCTGTCCATTGCAATTGAAATGATTCCAAAGCAGTTTCTCTTAAAGTGTTTTTTATATTAATTAAGCGCAGCATTAGAGCGTTAGCTGTAATTTTCCACTTGTGAAAGTAAATCTCTTGGGCTTCTTCTCAGCACTCAGACAACAATTCCGAGTGCTGCACTGCCGGACAGCAGGGCGTCCGCCAGGGATTTTGGGCCCATAAAAAGAAATCTTACTGATCTTACTCAGGCATGGTTTATAATTTGTAAATAGTAAAACTATATTTAGGTTTGACCCACTTCAGCCATTGTGGTACTTAATATTATTGTAGTTGAATGTGAGTTTTATTAACTTTTCCCTGCACTACCTTTTCGAAAACTTTCTCATTTCTCCTGGTCTCATGGCCAATCAGTGAACAGCAGTCTGCTCATATCACATGTAGTCCCTATTCAGCCCTGGTCATACCTACTTCGGATCAGGGACGAAAAAAGGAGGTACCTGTATGGGAAAAACAGCAATGAAAACACTCGCAAAGCGGGCTGAGAGGAGTGGAGGTGGCCTAAAAAGAGCCAGTGGAACAGGGGCATAACTGACGACCTACACTGCACATCACATTGTGTCTTGGTTATGGCCTAAGGTGTTTTCTAAAAGGGTAGGGCAAGATACACAAGAGAGACAGAATTTATACAGTATGAACATTATCTGTTCCATCCTTGACATCTTTAAAACAAGTAAGTTATTTAATTTAAGTATTAGGTTATTCTTGAAGCAATTAAAAACACAGTCAAAGTTTTCCATGTTGATGGTCTGAATCTTAAGCTTTTGGTTCGGAATAGGCCTCAAAATGTATAATGCTAAATGCTGCATTTATTTAATTAAGGCTTGATATGTAAAAATCTCAAGTCCAGGAACAAAAGTATAGACATCTGAAAAATGTGTTTTACACAGGAGCAAAGGTTTCTATAACTGGAAGAATATGTAGACTGTTTACAGGCACATTAAATCTCAGATGTATCCTTCCTTAAATCTAACTTACTGCTTTTATATAGAGAAGCATTTTTGTCTTAGAAATAGCTAAGACAAAATAGTTTTTTTTTCCCCCTTAGATTTAAAAGGAGAGTCTGTTTCTTTTCCTGTCTGGAAATATGATTTCACAAATGAAAAATGTATCAGTGCACAAGATGGAGAGGGGCACTTCATATTTTATTAATTTACCACTGAGGGAATTTAACACTTTAATGTTATGGAATTCCATTACAGCTCCTTGAGGGATTTAGACATCACACAACACAGTGGATTAGCGACAATAATATATTTATCTAAGTTATAGAAGAGGCTGGCTGCCTGGAGAAAACAAAAAAACAATAATTGTACATTTTCTATGCACTCTTAAACAAAAACTGTGGAAAATTAAGTGCTCTAGTTCAAGTGTCCATTTCCCTGAAAGCACCTCTTACTTCATTGTAGCTTATTACCAGAAATAAATTAATGTGATTTAATGTTGGAGCAGTACCCACACTTAGAAACACTTGTGTCAGCCTTCACACGACCATAGAGAGAACACACAGTTGCTCGTTTACATCTTTGGGCATTCAGCTGGAAACAAAAAATAACCAAAACATTTACACACAAGGCCTGAGATTAAACGCATGTGGTGAGGACACCTTCTCCTTCCTTCATGACTATCACCTACTGCTGTGCAACAAAGTGAAGGTGGAATATCTCTTCTCCCTCACAAGCCCTTTAAAGACACGGAGTGGATTTTAATAAGAAGCAGGGTGGTTGGCAGTGCACACCATGGTCTTCAATGGGATTAAAAGCCTTTGAATGGTGTAGGCCATTAAAGTCTAGAAGTCCTGCAGTGTGTTATGAGCATGTTTATCACAAGGATTAACAAACCCAGCGAAAGCAATCACCCCAGGAGCACATGCAGCTCTACTTGTACTATTATCAGGCTTTGCTGAGCAGCTGATGATAAGAGTGAATCAGCAGCCCTGGAAGGTAAAGCTGTGGTCCCAGAACTGTTTGCCCAACATCCCAAATGTACTCTCCACACCTGCAACATCTGCTTTCACCAGCTCATTTTCTGTTGAACAGCTATTTTTTTCTACAGGTTAACTTAACTGTTGTTTAATTAAAGCATCAGCGGTCATCTGCAAAAATAGACCCAGAGGACATTATGTTGCTTGTTGAGATAGAAAAAAAAATTTGGTTTAAAGTTGATGCCTTTCAAAAGTATTCATACCAATATTTTTCTAATTTTTTTGTATTTCAACCACAAATTTTTTTTGGGGGGAATTTTAGGCAATAGACCAATATAAAGCTGAACATAATTATGTCTTGGAATAAAAATTATAGTGATTGCATACATCCTGGGATATTTGTCCCTCCGTCATTGTGGCTGCAGTCTTTAGCCAGAAGGTTGTGTTATCAGATAAGTCCCAAATATTGAGTGTTTTGTCGCATAACGCTCTCCTGGGTCAGCAGTGATAAGTAGCTGTTACTTACCCCACTTCTGGCATCCAACTGGATATGCTGCCTCTTTTATTCTTCGGACCACCTTCATCCTCTCACTTCTGGTCAGCCCCATTGCTGTTGGTGGCTTCCAGGCTGATTGGGCAGGGAAACCTTTGCATCCTATCTCGACTAGGTATAATTCAAGTTTGCCAGCCTATATCTCTGAAGTCCTGCATCAGACCTTTGTATCACTCGTCACATACTTTCTCCTAAGGTACTGCAAGTCCCGCTACAATGATCTTCCTTTCGTGTGTGGAGAAGAGAACTGCATCAGGCTTTATGGTAGTATGAACACCGTTCAGAGGACATTGTTAGAGGACGTTAGTTTAACATGAAGCATTATGAAGAGAGGTCAGTGATAAGATTGTTTAAAGCAGGGTCAGACTATCAAACAGTATTTGAGGCCAGACGGATTCACGGATGCACTGTTGAATCCACCATCAGAAAATGGGAACGTGACACATTTGCAAAGGCCCATGGAAACTCCGGTTTAAGAGGTGTACAGAAATAAAATATAGTAAAAAAGAAGACAAAAACAACATATTTAAAACCATGTGTCCTCTTCCTTTTTTTTTACAAATATGCACTAATTCGTCAGTCACTCAAAAATCCATAAAATACACTGGTGTTTGTGTTTCTAATGAGAAAAACATGGAGGGTTCAAGGCGATAAAATACTTTTGCAAGGCATGATAACTTTACAGTGTACAGAGGGATTGACAGCCAGCTGTTTGACTCATATCCTGCCGTCTTCATTTTTTTAGATCTTCCACATGACCTATGACCTGGCCAGCGCCATGGTGCGGATAGTCAACCTCATCGGTATGATGCTGTTGCTGTGTCACTGGGATGGCTGCCTGCAGTTCCTGGTGCCCATGCTGCAGGACTTCCCAGCTGACTGCTGGGTGTCCAAAAATAAGATGGTGGTAAGTGCTCTTCCTGCACAGACTTGTATGCCCTGTTCAAATCAGATTACACTCAAGTCTTATCTTATCCATCACCTCCAGTAATTACTGCACTAAAACCCCTTTAGCTTCCTGGGAAAGACTGCAATGCATATCTGTCATGTTGAACCCCAAATTAAATAGGTTTATCTGCTGCACTGGTAGACATTTATTTAATTTGGTGATGACTATATTTTTAGGAGCTCTAGACCATTTTGTGAGAATTATGTGTTTCTGGAACATATATTTCTCAGTACTGGCAGCCCTTATTGATATAACCTTTACCAGTGAGCTGTGCATGTGCTTGTGCCTGCACCTAGTTTTGGTTTCTAAATGTTTTATAACATAAGAAGATTTAGATATATGTTAAGAAAAAATATAAGACTTGAAATGGAGCCTTTGCTAAAATCTGTCTTGTTAAAGAGCTCCTTTTAAGTAGTTTATGCATGTGCAGTGTCACAGCTGACAGCCCTATGTGAGCACTGAGTGTTACTTTTCAGGTATATTTTTCAGGTTCTGTAATTAAAGATGAACAGGCCTCAATTTAAACAACATAGGTCCAAGTCTTATTCCATGGAAAAAGTCTTAAATAACGCAGCGGGGAAAAGGCTCCATGACTGATAACTTACTAATACACATCAATATAAGAGCTATCATGGCCATCTTCAAGTCTTTGTGTAATGGAATAAAAGACTGCATAAGTGAATATGTTCCTTGGTGACATTTTGACAAAGCATATGCTTTCTGTTAGCTTGTTGCTCTCTGGCATTCGCTACAGTGTCCGCAAATACCTATGATATCTGTTTTAACCATCTTTTTCACAAAAATGAACATTGTATAGCTTATCCATCTAATCAAATCACTTTGTAAAGCAACATGCTCACTCAGGACAGTTCAGGGAGATCATGTTGATGTTTTCGGTAGAAGGATGGTAGAGTTTGACCAGAAAAAACAGTTTAATGCAGGTGCATATCACAGCATTGAATTGAATGTCATTGAAAGGTTATTTTGTTTTAGTAATTCAATTCAGATGGAAACTCATATATTAAATACTGTAAATTTATCACACACAAAGTGATATATTTCTGTTAAGCAGTGTCTCTTTAGCTGCTGTAGTTAAACTCCCTGTACCAGAACGGATGTCACATGGGTAGTTATGTCTCTCAAGGTATGATTGTGATTCACCACACCTCACTGGTTCCATGACAGGCTCGCTTGTTTCAGTGAGTCTGCCTCGCTCATGTTCAAGCTGCATAATAGGCGCAAGTAGTAAACTTCTTCCCTTCAGATGTTTCAGACTTTATCTAATTTTTGTTGTACTTCCATTCATTTGTGCAGAGATATGCACTCAGGTGAGACTTGCTGCTCAGGCACCATTTCATCACTTGAGATCAGACTAGCAACTACTTTGTATCTTTTTGATTTAATTTAATTGGAATTACATAAAACCAAGTAGCAGATTTTGTGTTAATCCAGTTTAATGCTCCTTTTCATTTGCCATGAGCACCATGCATGTTTACCCAGAGATTGATTACTCAAGTCAACTTGTTGGAAATTATATTAAAAACTAGAAGACAGGATTGATAAACACATACACATACAGAGTAATGTAATATTGGTTTAAAACATTCAAAAAATAATTACATGTTAATTTTCCTGTAATAAATACTGGTGACAAATCTATACAACTTGTTTTAGATGATTGTTTCGATGTATTATATTTTTATTTAATTAAGCATTTTCTTACCATCTTACCTCATTTTCTTTAAACACTTATGGTAGTGGCCTTCATAACAGGCTTTACACATCTGATCTTTATTATTTTATGATTTTGTGAAATTACATAATTTGATACCCTGAACCAAAATTTAGAACATGCAATTTAGCATGCTTTTTTCAGACGTTGCTTGAATGACAGAAACAAAGCAAGAGAACTGACGTTAATCACCAAGGGAGTGAGTTAAAAAATATTTGTCCTTTGTGATTGATTCCAGACAAGGACCTAAACCTATTACCACTAGTCTGCCATTATATACACATGTGATGTTATGAAATTTTCATGTATTTTATTTTTTTGTTTTTGGAAAAAAAAATAATTAATTCAAATTTACTATGCACATATAGACTTAAACATCAAAGTAGCTTAAATCTACTAGTAAATTCAAAAATATGTGTCTGGAAATGTGTAAAATATGAAACAAAAATTATGAAGGAAGCTCCGAACAAAACGCCGTTATTATTTCAGTACATATTTCAGGTTAATAGTTAATATTTGCATTTATCTCTAGAATGTGCATTTTATAAGCAAACAATATTTCCCGCCCTCCTTTTTAACTTTTTTGGGAAATATGAATGCAACTCTTAAATGTAAAGAAATATCACTTTCGGAAATGGTTTCAAATGGCACGCCTTTTCATAGGTTACTTTCATGTTGCTATATTTGGAGTATATTGTAGAAATTAATTGCTATCATACATGTTTTCAGAATTTATAGCGCTTATCATATTTAGGTACTTAGAAAGGTTTTGTGTCACAGACTAATTATTTCTAAATATGTCTTTCTGATCTTCTGAAAGGAAGCGCTGATAGGCTTAGTCCTTTTAAGTTCAATTCACATTTTTTGAAGATTTATTTTAAAGATAACTGCCCCGTTGTCTTGCATGGACCATCATTTGACTTTTACCATTTTTAGCTAGTCAATAATAAAATTGCTCTTTGTCTGAGCTTTTCCTCAGTGGAAATGAGTTTGAAAGCAATTTAGACATGTCACACCCAGGAGAGAGTTAATATTGATTTGCCATGAACAACCATTGGGATTCAAAGGAAAAAGGGGCAATTTATCTACAAATGAGAAAACTCACACAAAAATCAAATTTTTCTGAGTAGCTGACCTACTTTCTCGCATTTGTGCCTGCAGTGTCTCTTTCTCTTTCTGCCCATTCAGGCTTCTGCCCAAACGTCTGCTGGCTCCAAATGTTTGCATATTATTAAGTCTGTATTACCCTGCCAGCTGCTCTCCACTGAACTAAGATCTTTGAAAGTTGCAGCCCCCAGTAGCTCTGTCCCAAGTGAGGGTAGCTGTGATGTTAAAACTGACCTTTCATGTGCAATCAGTGCCATCATTTGAGACAGCCCAAGACAGGATGTGTTTTAATGTATTCAACCTAGCTCACCTGTCCTGTTCTGTTTCATCTAGAACGACACATGGGGACAGCAGTACTCTTACGCACTTTTCAAAGCTATGAGCCACATGTTATGCATTGGGTACGGCATGTACCCCCCAGTGGGCATGACAGACGTCTGGCTGACCATTCTTAGCATGATTGTGGGCGCTACTTGTTACGCCATGTTCGTGGGGCACGCCACTGCACTCATCCAGTCTCTGGACTCATCTCGGCGCCAGTACCAGGAGAAGGTGAGTCAAAATTACTTATTTTGCTTTCTTGTAGTAGTAAACATAGGTTTATCTTTTGCATTCTTATTCCATATTTTTGGACTATAGAGGTCTACTTTAGAACTCGACCATAGCCAGAATGCAACATTTTGTGTGTTTGCTTCCTTTGAAAAAAATCATTTGCTACCAAACGTAACTGACATATAGTGTATTGCAAATTATTCATAACCCCTTAACCTTTTTCACATTTTGAAATGTTACATACAAAGACCTATTTGTTTTTGATTAGGTATTGATATCATAGACCAACACAAAGTAGTGCACAAATTTGAAGTGAGGGAATGCTCATTTTCACATTTCAGGTTTTTATTAATAAAAAGAATTGAAAATCACAATCATGTGCTTCTTTGTGTTGGTCTATTTATTTAAATCCAAGTAAAATATTTTTGTAGTTGTAATCAGGCAAATAGCGGAACAGCGGTGTGAATACTTTTACAAAGCACTGTGTAAATTGTGCAATGGAGTATGCTGTTTAAATAGATTCAAATGTCACTGTAGGTAATATTCACCATCATAATTACTAGTCTGTTCTGAGTTTATTTCTTTTGCTATAATCTTTAAAAGTAACTAAACCCAAAACCAAAATATTGTCTTTGAAGACACTCCAACAAGCATATAAAGGACTGGGGCTAAATCTAAGGACACATTTCATTGATGTGAGACAGCTTTTACAGAGACCAAAAAAAAGTTCTGATGGCTGGCTGTGAAGACCCTAACATGTTCCATAGTGACATGCCCTCTGTAGGACCAGCATGGGCGATAATGAGCTGAGCTCTAGGCTCCCTCAATGCCCACGCTCTGTGGCGAGGTGCAGACAAGAGAGACTGACCTCTAGAGAATGGAGGCAGAGGCTTGAGAAATCTCACCTAAATGAAAGAGGGAGAGTGGGAGTGAAAGAGTGCAGGAAAAAGAGCCAGACACACAGCAAATTAGCTGATGTGACAAGTGTGTGTGGTGGTAAATGTTCGACAGGAGACCATGTCTACTGGAAAAATGCGCTCATCACAAATACAATATGAGAACATGGCTTTTTTTTTTTTTTTACAGTTACAAGAAAATAAATCGCATAGGAAATCAAATAAATGGGTTTGGGACTTAGGATGGATATGTTTAATGAGAGTGGTACAAAACTAGCAACCAGCTCAATATACTACTTATCCTGGCTGCTCTGCTCAGAGATGCCTTTCTACCATAATAACTGAACAGCTGGCCTGTCTCAGCACCAGTCTGTATGGGCTGATGACCCAGTGGCTTCCATTCCCAGGTTTAGAACCCTAACAAGCCTTAAAAAGACAGAAAATAACCTCATGCATGCTCCTTCACAGAGTGTATGAATGCAGAAAATTAATTTCTGCAGTTTACAATTAATTTTTAAGATTCTGGACTCTTTATTACAGATCTCAGTGATACAACACACTGAAGCTCTACAATATCATTTCCTGCTTATTAATATCCATGTTCACCTTTAATGCTCTGTAGTCTCAAAACCTTCAAAGATACCTGGTGACCCCTCCCTCAGCTGTGTGACAGTGGGATCCTCTTCTTGCTAAAGATGTCCCTCTGCTTTTCCATCTTAGACTAATTCCAGTAATCCACATGCTCAAAGAGTAGACAATCCCTGGAGAACTGATAAGACAGGTGGCATTTTTCAGAAGTCCACTAAGCAGCCATTTCAGGGACAGGTGCTTCTGTCTGCAGGAATTCAGACTGCAGAGGAACCTGCTGAGTGAACACCCAGCACAGGTTTCAACGGAATACGGAATACAAGGTTATAATGCACACCTGTTTGTTTGAGTGGGTCCACACACATTTATTATTAATAAATAAATTGGGCTTTGTTAGGATTTTATTAGCATTTTGAAAACACTGATTATACCTTTGTGACCATTGATAAACCAGACGCAATGTTCATATGCTAGCACAGCAACATCAATATTTATGATTCTTCTTTGAACAAACACACATATCTGTGTGAGAGTGCATGTGTTTGAGTTGATTTATTATCTCAGCACACACAACAAACTATGAGTGTTTCTGATCAGACCCAGAGTCTTACCATTACCAGGAGACTGGAAATATCATATAATAAGAGAAGACAAATAACCTTTTCACACTTTTTCACATTACCACCACAAACTTCAGTCTATGTTATTGAGATTTCTTTTGTGGTAGTCCAAAACAAAGTAGCACATAAATGTGAAGTGGTGGGAAAATAATGCATGGTTTTCAGAAGAAACCTAGTTAGCAAATACAGAGTCCAGCTGTGTGCAATATCACATACAGGGGTTGGACAATGAAACTGAAACACCTGGTTGTAGACCACAATAATTTATTAGTATGGCGTAGGGCCTCCTTTTGCGGCCAATACAGCGTCAATTCGTCTTGGGAATGACATATAAAAGTCCCGCACAGTGGTCAGAGGGATTTTAAGCCATTCTTCTTGCAGAATAGTGGGCAGGTCACTACGTGATATTGGTGGAGGAAAACGTTTCCTGACTCGCTCCTCCAAAACACCCCAAAGAGGCTCAATAATATTTAGATCTGGTGACTGTGCAGGCCATGGGAGATGTTCAACTTCACTTTCATGTTCATCAAACCAATCTTTCACCAGTCTTGTTGTGTGTATTGGTGGATTGTCATCCTGATACACGGCACCGCCTTCAGGATACAACGTTTGAACCATTGGATGCACATGGTCCTCAAGAATGGTTCGGTAGTCCTTGGCAGTGACGCGCCCATCTAGCACAAGTATTGGGCCAAGGGAATGCCATGATATGGCAGCCCAAACCATCACTGATCCACCCCCATGCTTCACTCTGGGCATGCGACAGTCTGGGTGGTACGCTTCTTTGGGGCTTCTCCACACCGTAACTCTCCCGGATGTGGGGAAAACAGTAAAGGTGGACTCATCATAGTCAATGTGAACAATACATGTTTCACATTGTCCACAGCCCAAGATTTGCGCTCCTTGCACCATTGAAACCGACGTTTGGCATTGGCATGAGTGACCAAAGGTTTGGCTATAGCAACCCGGCCGTGTATATTGACCCTGTGGAGCTCCCGACGGACAGTTCTGGTGGAAACAGGAGAGTTGAGGTGCACATTTAATTCTGCCGTGATTTGGGCAGCCGCGGTTTTATGTTTTTTGGATACAATCCTTGTTAGCACCCGAACATCCCTTTCAGACAGCTTCCTCTTGCGTCCACAGTTAATCCTGTTGGATGTGGTTCGTCCTTCTTGGTGGTATGCTGACATTACCCTGGATACCGTGGCTCTTGATACATCACAAAGACTTGCTGTCTTGGTCACAGATGCACCAGCAAGACATGCACCAACAATTTGTCCTCTTTTGAACTCTGGTATGTCACCCATAATGTTGTGTGCATTTCAATATTTTGAGCAAAACTGTGCTCTTACCCTGCTAATTGAACCTTCACACTCTGCTCTTACTGGTGCAATGTGCAGTTAATGAAGACTGGCTACCAGGCTGGTCCAATTTAGCCATGAAACCTCCCACACTAAAATGACAAGTGTTTCAGTTTCATTGTCTAACCCCTGTATGTGTTCAGGCATGTTACAGTTGCCCATTAGTTTGTTTGCAGATTTTAGCTGGCTGTGTTGACACTGGTACTGTAATTGGACTTCCTCTGAATATACTGCATCATAGCCAGATGCTCAGACATGTTGGCACATAACCACCAGTTGATGAAGTGTCCTTCGGTCTGAATATTGATCCCTAAACTGCTCCCCTGAGTCTTCTCAGAAAGGAGCATTGGGGACTGCAGAGCTACATCTTCATATGAATCATCAGCACGCACACTGCAGCTCAACTAAAGCTGGTAACGATGAGGACTCCACATTTAACAGGGGACGGTTTGAAATCAAGATAGGTTGTTTTCCTTCACAAGATCTTTGAATCTCTTAAGGAGCTCATACTTGGTACCCTTCAGGATTTCTGATTTTTAAAGCTGCAGTCTTTACAAATCAATAATCGTCTTTACCTTCTTTAATCTGATCACTACTAACACCATCAGTAAATTTTTTTGCATAAGTAAAGCAACGGCCTGATCCCTTGCCAGCTCATGAAATCTTCTTACACTGTTTTTTCTATCAAGGCCATAATTTAGCATTGATTGCTGCCTTTCCCTTCCAAACTCTAGATGTGAGCGTTTTTTGCACCCTGCAAGCTGATAGAACCTTGTTTACAAACAAGAAGGTTTTAGTGGTTGTGGCTTCATGCCAGTGATAACACTGTCATGCATAATGGCGTTCAGCATGGTGTGCAGATATTATCAAGCTCTAACACACAAACCCACACACACACTAAACAGACTGTCATTATGCCTCTTTTCCATTTCTCTCTTGTCATCTTCCTCTTGTCACTCTTTATCTGGATAAAAATAAGAGTGTGACCGGATATTCTCCTCATTGGTGTTGCTAACTTTAGTGAGATTAGTCATTTCGTTAAATCAGATTTAAGGTAGTCCGCTAATGACAAAGCTAAGAGGGGTTTCCTCCCAGCTTGCCCAAAGCTCACAGCAAAACTGTCTCTACTGGCCAACTCAGTAAATGTTGACTTCAGTGAGCTTGGAGAAATGTTTGCGTGACAAGACAAAAAATGCTGAAAAGAAACATTGAAGGATGTGAGAATAGACCAATGCTAAAAGAGAATGGCAGATCATGACAGCCAGTCTTATTATAATGAAGCTTCACAGGACCAAGAATACGAGTTTCCCCGAAATAGACAACGTGAGTTATACTTAATGTTGTATTAAAAAAGAACAAAACCAAAATAAATAACATAATCAAAAGATCAAAAGTATTAATGTCCCTCGACCTTTTCACATTTTGTCAGATTCAAAAGGATACATGGTTTTCAAACATTTTACAAAAATAAGTATAGATTTCATTTGTATTCAACCCTCTTTACTCAGATATCCCTAAATAAAAGAACCAGAACCACAAACAACTTTATTTCCAAGTTTGTGTGCACAAACAAGCAATTGGTCTTTTTTTAAAACGGATATCTTTGAGCCACTTTTGCACTGTTTCTGTTGTCTGACATACTTGCTGCCAACAAAATTTCATTGTACTGCCTTGTGGATGCGAGAACAATAAAGTTTATCTATCTATCTATGAGGGCAAGGAGTAGTGTTCTTTTGGTGCAGTATGCTTATTTGTTTCCAGCAGAGTAGCTGCCGACTCAGGCTGTGAGGTGTTCAGCCTGAGGAAAGAAACTCTCTTTGGCAGCAGATTTTTTCCACTAGAGTCTATAGACATTAACCTAAAGGTAAATGTATAGACAATTTGTGTCCAGGATGTGTGGGATTGGCAGAGATGTTAGCTGCCCTTTCCCTGACCCTAGACCTGTACAAGTCAGGGATGGAGGGAAGGTCAGCCCTGATGATCCTCTCTGCAGATCAAATTGTTTGCTGCAGTTTGGAACTGTCCTGTTTTGTGGATGAGCCAAACCACACAGAGATGGATGAGCACAAAACAGACTGAATGATGGCAGTGTACAAGATTATCGGTAGCTCCTGTGGAAGGTTGTACTTTCCGAGTTGCCACAGGGAGTACAGTCTCTGCTGGGCCTTCTTCTGAATAGTGTCTATGTGTGATGACCACCTCAGGTCCTGAGAAAGGGAGGAATATAAACCCAGCCAACTGATTTCAGAAGTCATTTAGTAAATCAAGTTTACCTGTGCATTATATAACGTCAGTATGAATAAGCCTCAGAGGTTTGTGAGAGAACATCAGTAAACAAACAGGATCATGAAGACCAATGAACACATCAGACAGGTCAGGGAAAGAGTTGTAGACAAGTTTAAAGCAGGGTTAGTTTGTAAGGCAATATTTCAGGCTTAATTTGATGCAACTGCAAATCAAGTTGACATCAACCTCAACCAATTCTCTTTGGTCAGGCAAAGAGAGCATTATTCAGAGAAGCAGCAAAGAAGCCTGTTGAATCAGTGGACAAGACAATGATTATTTGTGTACACCACAAATCCCTCCTCTATGCAACAGTGGCAAGATTACTTAATTCTTTAAAGAAATTCTTAAGAATTCCCCCTTTGGAGTTTACCACAATCAGTGTAATGGACACAGCAAACATACGGGGAGGGTGGGAAATTCTGGAAGGTGAAGGTTCCTTTCAACATGATAACAACATTAAGTAGACATCAGCTGCAATTGAATGGTTAAAATCAAAGCTCAAAGTCCTAGCTATTAAACCAGTTGTGGCAAGAGTTGAGAACTAATGTTCACTGAAGACCCCATCTTCTTGAGATTACTGAATTTTAAGAAGGAGAATGATGCCTAATGTGATTATTTAAAGTATTGATTCAGGGGGGCTGAATACACGTGCATGCTGCAGATTTTTATTGGAAAAAACTGAATACCATGCATCTGTGTACCATACTACTTTCTGTTGTTCTATCACATAATGTCCCAATAAAATGCATTGAAGATTGAGATTATAATAGACAAAATGCAAAAAAATAAAGGCATCAAAACTTTCAATAGGAACTGTAGATGATGATACAATGTGCAGCTAAATGACCTGAGATGCATGAAGTGTAGCTAGTTTAACACGTCCTGTTTTTTTTATTAAAAAAAAAATCTCCATTAAAAATTGCCAGTATTGATTATTGAGATGTGTGGTGCTGCTTGTCCTAGTGGCTTTGTGCATCGGGTATGAAGAACCAAACAAAACTCTGAAATGCTGAAGTCCAAGGTGTCCACAGAGAGAGGGAGTGAAACGTCTTTCGTTTCCGCCCAGTAATTCCATACAAAAATATTTAAATAAGGCAGATCAGCTAATCAGCTACCCACTCAATGACCCATTACCTTAACCAAGGACTGGTCTTTCACAGATAAGCAAAACAGCAATAATAGACCTAATGGGCTATTATAGAGTTGACAATGAGGCTTTTCAACTACAGTGACAGCTCCTCGACACTTTGAATGAGCTTTGTGTGTTATGAATACCCACAATGGACTTGCTTAAAAAAAACAACTACTACATCCCAATATGTAATCCAGCACAACCCATTGTTGCATCCCCGTTTGAGGTGGAATCTGTGGGTTTTGTGATTTAAACCCTCCAGGCCTGTTTAGAGAGATGATGGAAGGGTGTTCCCTGTGGTCCATTCCCAGGCCTGCTTCTCATTCTCCACATGTGCTTCATCCACAGTGACAGAATGCATGAGTGTGGCATTTACCAAGAGGTATTTACAGTTGGAAATCTAACCTCTGGCAAAAGTCTGCTCCATGAATCTACTATAACAGCATATGATTGAAAATAACACTAAGGCATGCATGGGTTTATACTGTTCTTGATCCTGTTTATTATGAATGCCAGGGAACTTTTGTAAAGAGACACCCATAATGATGAGGACTTCCTTAAGCTGACCATAAGAATAAGTATAGGAAATGCAGGTAATATAAACAAATTTTAAACCTTGGAACTTCATGCATGAAACCAACACAAAGAAGTGTAAGGAAAATGATAGATGGTTTACTTTTGTTTTTAAAAACAGAAATCTAACACTTTGATGTGATTTGTGATTTGTGATTTGTGATTTGTATTATATTGTATGTACTGCCATGGCGATGGCATCCTGAGTAGATCTACTGGCACGGTACACATGTTGACTTGGATCAAAGTTGGCTTTAAGGCTGGTTTTGACGTGCTGCAGAATCAGTCTCTCAAAGCACATCATTATCCTGTAGCTGTAAAGATCATCGTCGGTGGCAGGTTTTTTTGGCACAGGTACAATGGTAGAGGATTTCAAACAGAAAGGAAATTCGGATTGTGACAGAGAGAAGTTTAAGTATTTGTGTGAAGACCACAGCAAGTTGGTTTTCACAGTTCTGAAGCACCTTTCCGGGTACTAAATTAATATGCTTCTTACTGACATATTGATTTTTTTATTGGAGGAAACACAGACTTTTTAAACTTTTAATGAACTATGAATGAATGATGTACTAGCATTAAGCACACCTGTCTCTTTTAGACGTGTTATCTGATAATATCTCTACAACATATATGATTCTCTGCAATATATATGAATAGAAGAATGCTGTAATAGATAGACATTGTTGTGCAGAGATATTATTGCTGTTATTTTCCTTTCCATATAAAGTATCATCCAGAAACACAACAACAAAGGGAAACATCCATCATCATTTTTTTAGGTTCCGAAAATTGTAACTTATTGTGTTTGGTTGCCTAAGTAGCTTACACAGTACATCTAGTTGAATCTAAAATGCTGAAAGATTTCATTTTAACCTCGTTATTTGTTCTGGTCCAAATCTAAACGGAGGCCACAGTAAAGTTTGGTCTTTTGAAGCTCTTGAAGAAGATTGCAACATAATTATATGATAACAATGAGAGATGATTCTTTCATAGCCAATTTAGTTTGTAGTATTTGGTTTACAAATTGTACATAAATACATCAACAAGGCTGGGCACAAACGAGGATTAACCAGTCTGAGACATGGCAACAGTGAACGATTAAACTTAATGAAAGCCTTCTTATAAGCTCCAATAGTAATTATTTCCCCACAAGCAAATATGTCACTGCCAATATGTCAAGCTAAATAGTTTCGGCATACAGAAAGAATATGCAAAAAAAATGTTTTTGGGATAAATTAACATTGTATCGTTATACAAATAAGGAGTTTGTTTCCATCAGGCTCTGGACTCGTGATAATTTAGGTTAATCATCATTAGTTGTATTGCCTTATATTAACTGTGTCTCAGCAGCCTCCATCAGCACCACGTAGTATATGCAGCTATTCTCTCACCTGGACCATGATCTCCTCAGTCCATCTGTTTGAGATGACTCAGCAGCTGCCTTCATCCATTCTATGCCTGCCTGAGCGACAGTGCTGCTTCGTTAAGGCAAAGATTAGTAAAGGCAAGATTAGTTTATCTTCCTCAGTATTAAGCCATCTTTTTTGTCTTGCATTTTTTTATTTATTTAGTGGTTTGATTTGAAGGTTTGTGCAAACATAAAGCAACAGTAGTGATGTAGTAGACATCAGTTAGTGGTAAAAATTTTTTCACATATAAATCATTTTGATTTTGCCATATCAATTAATTCAAGGACATAATTGCTGTTTTATTTGTGGTATCTTTGACAGTATTACATGAAATTACATGAACAACAAGTTACATAATCCCAGGTGTTTCATTCAAATTTGACAACCCCTCCCCATCACCACAAAACGCAACTAATAAACCAAGCCAACAGCAGCACAGCCTGTGAAAAAAGCCTAAGCCTAAGCATTTTCCATGTCACAAACTGCTGTGTTGTGTCTGTACCCTCATCAATCAAAGCTTGCATGTGAATACTGATGCTAATATAGCCATGCTCGCCTTGTGTTCTTATCAATTAAAAGAAAGTAGTAAGCAATCCATCATCATCTATGTGCCGCCATGTTCGTTATTGCATTCCCTTGCAATGTGCATACACAAACTGCATGCAGATTGATGTTATTGTGGTTGTATTCACATGCAGGTTATGTTGTTACTGAAAGACACAAAACAAACCTGTGCCTCAAAAAGACAAACTTCCTTTTTTACAACAAAAAGAGTGTGCCTGCTTGATAGGGCAGTATTTGAACTGATTACAGCTGTAAATGGAAACAGAGCTTTCACCTTCCTACAGTGAGACTATAGTCTGGGTCACTCTCCAGAGAATTGCATAGCATTAACTGTTGCAGTTTCCATAGGCTTTATTCTTCACACAGTGGTAGTTGTAGGGGTCTTTTGAGGGAACAGCTATAATAAGAATGTAGCAGGAGTTAGTGTTCAACAGCAATGAGTTAATTCAACTCTGTTTTAGATATTTACAGAAATTTGTCATACTTCAGCAATGTACCGACTCTGTAGATTAATATATTAACAGGTCTGACGGGAAGCTTCACACTTCAAAGAGACATGCACTTAAAGCTTGTTTTAGATCATTGTACTAATGGTTTGGCCTTGGAACTCCTCTGTGGATGAAATGTATACCCTCTTTGTTATTGTTGAATCAAGAACTCTGACCCTGACTGATACAAGTAAGGCTTTCAGAGTTTTAGATGTTGTTCTGGGTTCTTTTGTGACCTCTTGAATGATTCCTTAATGAGTTCCTGGACTAAACACTCTATGAAAAGTTCACCACTGTTCCATGTTTTATCTATTCGGGGATAATGGTTCTCACTGTGGTTTGCTGGAGTCAACTTCATGTTGTCGGAGAGGCTCTATGAAAGAGAGTTCTTAATTCTAGGATTTAAACATGCATTTAGCTAATGAAAGTGAACTCAGCTTTTCAGAAAATGTGGTTAGTGACAGTTAATATATGATGCAAGAAACGGTGTGGTTAAGTTCTCAAAATTGGCCAGGTTTTTGTAATATTTTCCCATTATAAATGTAAAAAAAAATTAAATAAAAATATAAACATACATAAATAAAATACAAATACAAATAATGTTTATATTATTGTATATGGAAGAATGTGTTATATATGTGGGGCCTATTTCCTCCTCGCCACACCCCGACACCGGTGGCTGGTGTTTCTGCCCGCTGGTGTATTTGTGGTTCTTGATGTCTGAAGCTGGGTGCTTTGGTGTGTGCCAGTTCACTCCCGGTGGCTGTTTGCTGGGGCCTGGACCCCCTGGCTCTGTCAGGCCTCTGCTTGAGGGGTGATGTGCCCCGGGGTCTTGTGTCTCTGGGTCCATGGCTGCATCTGCTCCAGTGTAGACGACTGCAGGGCCTGTGAGCTCGTCTCTGCAGCTCCCTAGTATTCTCTTCATCCTTCTTTCTCTGCTCTATTCTTTTCTCCTTCGCTCCCTTTTTTCTTTTTGCCCAGCCTCTTCTTATTTTTTTCTCTTCGTTTCCGTCTCCCTGTCCATTGCAATTGAAATGATTCCAAAGCAGTTTCTCTTAAAGTGTTTTTTATATTAATTAAGCGCAGCATTAGAGCGTTAGCTGTAATTTTCCACTTGTGAAAGTAAATCTCTTGGGCTTCTTCTCAGCACTCAGACAACAATTCCGAGTGCTGCACTGCCGGACAGCAGGGCGTCCGCCAGGGATTTTGGGCCCATAAAAAGAAATCTTACTGATCTTACTCAGGCATGGTTTATAATTTGTAAATAGTAAAACTATATTTAGGTTTGACCCACTTCAGCCATTGTGGTACTTAATATTATTGTAGTTGAATGTGAGTTTTATTAACTTTTCCCTGCACTACCTTTTCGAAAACTTTCTCATTTCTCCTGGTCTCATGGCCAATCAGTGAACAGCAGTCTGCTCATATCACATGTAGTCCCTATTCAGCCCTGGTCATACCTACTTCGGATCAGGGACGAAAAAAGGAGGTACCTGTATGGGAAAAACAGCAATGAAAACACTCGCAAAGCGGGCTGAGAGGAGTGGAGGTGGCCTAAAAAGAGCCAGTGGAACAGGGGCATAACTGACGACCTACACTGCACATCACATTGTGTCTTGGTTATGGCCTAAGGTGTTTTCTAAAAGGGTAGGGCAAGATACACAAGAGAGACAGAATTTATACAGTATGAACATTATCTGTTCCATCCTTGACATCTTTAAAACAAGTAAGTTATTTAATTTAAGTATTAGGTTATTCTTGAAGCAATTAAAAACACAGTCAAAGTTTTCCATGTTGATGGTCTGAATCTTAAGCTTTTGGTTCGGAATAGGCCTCAAAATGTATAATGCTAAATGCTGCATTTATTTAATTAAGGCTTGATATGTAAAAATCTCAAGTCCAGGAACAAAAGTATAGACATCTGAAAAATGTGTTTTACACAGGAGCAAAGGTTTCTATAACTGGAAGAATATGTAGACTGTTTACAGGCACATTAAATCTCAGATGTATCCTTCCTTAAATCTAACTTACTGCTTTTATATAGAGAAGCATTTTTGTCTTAGAAATAGCTAAGACAAAATAGTTTTTTTTTCCCCCTTAGATTTAAAAGGAGAGTCTGTTTCTTTTCCTGTCTGGAAATATGATTTCACAAATGAAAAATGTATCAGTGCACAAGATGGAGAGGGGCACTTCATATTTTATTAATTTACCACTGAGGGAATTTAACACTTTAATGTTATGGAATTCCATTACAGCTCCTTGAGGGATTTAGACATCACACAACACAGTGGATTAGCGACAATAATATATTTATCTAAGTTATAGAAGAGGCTGGCTGCCTGGAGAAAACAAAAAAACAATAATTGTACATTTTCTATGCACTCTTAAACAAAAACTGTGGAAAATTAAGTGCTCTAGTTCAAGTGTCCATTTCCCTGAAAGCACCTCTTACTTCATTGTAGCTTATTACCAGAAATAAATTAATGTGATTTAATGTTGGAGCAGTACCCACACTTAGAAACACTTGTGTCAGCCTTCACACGACCATAGAGAGAACACACAGTTGCTCGTTTACATCTTTGGGCATTCAGCTGGAAACAAAAAATAACCAAAACATTTACACACAAGGCCTGAGATTAAACGCATGTGGTGAGGACACCTTCTCCTTCCTTCATGACTATCACCTACTGCTGTGCAACAAAGTGAAGGTGGAATATCTCTTCTCCCTCACAAGCCCTTTAAAGACACGGAGTGGATTTTAATAAGAAGCAGGGTGGTTGGCAGTGCACACCATGGTCTTCAATGGGATTAAAAGCCTTTGAATGGTGTAGGCCATTAAAGTCTAGAAGTCCTGCAGTGTGTTATGAGCATGTTTATCACAAGGATTAACAAACCCAGCGAAAGCAATCACCCCAGGAGCACATGCAGCTCTACTTGTACTATTATCAGGCTTTGCTGAGCAGCTGATGATAAGAGTGAATCAGCAGCCCTGGAAGGTAAAGCTGTGGTCCCAGAACTGTTTGCCCAACATCCCAAATGTACTCTCCACACCTGCAACATCTGCTTTCACCAGCTCATTTTCTGTTGAACAGCTATTTTTTTCTACAGGTTAACTTAACTGTTGTTTAATTAAAGCATCAGCGGTCATCTGCAAAAATAGACCCAGAGGACATTATGTTGCTTGTTGAGATAGAAAAAAAAATTTGGTTTAAAGTTGATGCCTTTCAAAAGTATTCATACCAATATTTTTCTAATTTTTTTGTATTTCAACCACAAATTTTTTTTGGGGGGAATTTTAGGCAATAGACCAATATAAAGCTGAACATAATTATGTCTTGGAATAAAAATTATAGTGATTGCATACATCCTGGGATATTTGTCCCTCCGTCATTGTGGCTGCAGTCTTTAGCCAGAAGGTTGTGTTATCAGATAAGTCCCAAATATTGAGTGTTTTGTCGCATAACGCTCTCCTGGGTCAGCAGTGATAAGTAGCTGTTACTTACCCCACTTCTGGCATCCAACTGGATATGCTGCCTCTTTTATTCTTCGGACCACCTTCATCCTCTCACTTCTGGTCAGCCCCATTGCTGTTGGTGGCTTCCAGGCTGATTGGGCAGGGAAACCTTTGCATCCTATCTCGACTAGGTATAATTCAAGTTTGCCAGCCTATATCTCTGAAGTCCTGCATCAGACCTTTGTATCACTCGTCACATACTTTCTCCTAAGGTACTGCAAGTCCCGCTACAATGATCTTCCTTTCGTGTGTGGAGAAGAGAACTGCATCAGGCTTTATGGTAGTATGAACACCGTTCAGAGGACATTGTTAGAGGACGTTAGTTTAACATGAAGCATTATGAAGAGAGGTCAGTGATAAGATTGTTTAAAGCAGGGTCAGACTATCAAACAGTATTTGAGGCCAGACGGATTCACGGATGCACTGTTGAATCCACCATCAGAAAATGGGAACGTGACACATTTGCAAAGGCCCATGGAAACTCCGGTTTAAGAGGTGTACAGAAATAAAATATAGTAAAAAAGAAGACAAAAACAACATATTTAAAACCATGTGTCCTCTTCCTTTTTTTTTACAAATATGCACTAATTCGTCAGTCACTCAAAAATCCATAAAATACACTGGTGTTTGTGTTTCTAATGAGAAAAACATGGAGGGTTCAAGGCGATAAAATACTTTTGCAAGGCATGATAACTTTACAGTGTACAGAGGGATTGACAGCCAGCTGTTTGACTCATATCCTGCCGTCTTCATTTTTTTAGATCTTCCACATGACCTATGACCTGGCCAGCGCCATGGTGCGGATAGTCAACCTCATCGGTATGATGCTGTTGCTGTGTCACTGGGATGGCTGCCTGCAGTTCCTGGTGCCCATGCTGCAGGACTTCCCAGCTGACTGCTGGGTGTCCAAAAATAAGATGGTGGTAAGTGCTCTTCCTGCACAGACTTGTATGCCCTGTTCAAATCAGATTACACTCAAGTCTTATCTTATCCATCACCTCCAGTAATTACTGCACTAAAACCCCTTTAGCTTCCTGGGAAAGACTGCAATGCATATCTGTCATGTTGAACCCCAAATTAAATAGGTTTATCTGCTGCACTGGTAGACATTTATTTAATTTGGTGATGACTATATTTTTAGGAGCTCTAGACCATTTTGTGAGAATTATGTGTTTCTGGAACATATATTTCTCAGTACTGGCAGCCCTTATTGATATAACCTTTACCAGTGAGCTGTGCATGTGCTTGTGCCTGCACCTAGTTTTGGTTTCTAAATGTTTTATAACATAAGAAGATTTAGATATATGTTAAGAAAAAATATAAGACTTGAAATGGAGCCTTTGCTAAAATCTGTCTTGTTAAAGAGCTCCTTTTAAGTAGTTTATGCATGTGCAGTGTCACAGCTGACAGCCCTATGTGAGCACTGAGTGTTACTTTTCAGGTATATTTTTCAGGTTCTGTAATTAAAGATGAACAGGCCTCAATTTAAACAACATAGGTCCAAGTCTTATTCCATGGAAAAAGTCTTAAATAACGCAGCGGGGAAAAGGCTCCATGACTGATAACTTACTAATACACATCAATATAAGAGCTATCATGGCCATCTTCAAGTCTTTGTGTAATGGAATAAAAGACTGCATAAGTGAATATGTTCCTTGGTGACATTTTGACAAAGCATATGCTTTCTGTTAGCTTGTTGCTCTCTGGCATTCGCTACAGTGTCCGCAAATACCTATGATATCTGTTTTAACCATCTTTTTCACAAAAATGAACATTGTATAGCTTATCCATCTAATCAAATCACTTTGTAAAGCAACATGCTCACTCAGGACAGTTCAGGGAGATCATGTTGATGTTTTCGGTAGAAGGATGGTAGAGTTTGACCAGAAAAAACAGTTTAATGCAGGTGCATATCACAGCATTGAATTGAATGTCATTGAAAGGTTATTTTGTTTTAGTAATTCAATTCAGATGGAAACTCATATATTAAATACTGTAAATTTATCACACACAAAGTGATATATTTCTGTTAAGCAGTGTCTCTTTAGCTGCTGTAGTTAAACTCCCTGTACCAGAACGGATGTCACATGGGTAGTTATGTCTCTCAAGGTATGATTGTGATTCACCACACCTCACTGGTTCCATGACAGGCTCGCTTGTTTCAGTGAGTCTGCCTCGCTCATGTTCAAGCTGCATAATAGGCGCAAGTAGTAAACTTCTTCCCTTCAGATGTTTCAGACTTTATCTAATTTTTGTTGTACTTCCATTCATTTGTGCAGAGATATGCACTCAGGTGAGACTTGCTGCTCAGGCACCATTTCATCACTTGAGATCAGACTAGCAACTACTTTGTATCTTTTTGATTTAATTTAATTGGAATTACATAAAACCAAGTAGCAGATTTTGTGTTAATCCAGTTTAATGCTCCTTTTCATTTGCCATGAGCACCATGCATGTTTACCCAGAGATTGATTACTCAAGTCAACTTGTTGGAAATTATATTAAAAACTAGAAGACAGGATTGATAAACACATACACATACAGAGTAATGTAATATTGGTTTAAAACATTCAAAAAATAATTACATGTTAATTTTCCTGTAATAAATACTGGTGACAAATCTATACAACTTGTTTTAGATGATTGTTTCGATGTATTATATTTTTATTTAATTAAGCATTTTCTTACCATCTTACCTCATTTTCTTTAAACACTTATGGTAGTGGCCTTCATAACAGGCTTTACACATCTGATCTTTATTATTTTATGATTTTGTGAAATTACATAATTTGATACCCTGAACCAAAATTTAGAACATGCAATTTAGCATGCTTTTTTCAGACGTTGCTTGAATGACAGAAACAAAGCAAGAGAACTGACGTTAATCACCAAGGGAGTGAGTTAAAAAATATTTGTCCTTTGTGATTGATTCCAGACAAGGACCTAAACCTATTACCACTAGTCTGCCATTATATACACATGTGATGTTATGAAATTTTCATGTATTTTATTTTTTTGTTTTTGGAAAAAAAAATAATTAATTCAAATTTACTATGCACATATAGACTTAAACATCAAAGTAGCTTAAATCTACTAGTAAATTCAAAAATATGTGTCTGGAAATGTGTAAAATATGAAACAAAAATTATGAAGGAAGCTCCGAACAAAACGCCGTTATTATTTCAGTACATATTTCAGGTTAATAGTTAATATTTGCATTTATCTCTAGAATGTGCATTTTATAAGCAAACAATATTTCCCGCCCTCCTTTTTAACTTTTTTGGGAAATATGAATGCAACTCTTAAATGTAAAGAAATATCACTTTCGGAAATGGTTTCAAATGGCACGCCTTTTCATAGGTTACTTTCATGTTGCTATATTTGGAGTATATTGTAGAAATTAATTGCTATCATACATGTTTTCAGAATTTATAGCGCTTATCATATTTAGGTACTTAGAAAGGTTTTGTGTCACAGACTAATTATTTCTAAATATGTCTTTCTGATCTTCTGAAAGGAAGCGCTGATAGGCTTAGTCCTTTTAAGTTCAATTCACATTTTTTGAAGATTTATTTTAAAGATAACTGCCCCGTTGTCTTGCATGGACCATCATTTGACTTTTACCATTTTTAGCTAGTCAATAATAAAATTGCTCTTTGTCTGAGCTTTTCCTCAGTGGAAATGAGTTTGAAAGCAATTTAGACATGTCACACCCAGGAGAGAGTTAATATTGATTTGCCATGAACAACCATTGGGATTCAAAGGAAAAAGGGGCAATTTATCTACAAATGAGAAAACTCACACAAAAATCAAATTTTTCTGAGTAGCTGACCTACTTTCTCGCATTTGTGCCTGCAGTGTCTCTTTCTCTTTCTGCCCATTCAGGCTTCTGCCCAAACGTCTGCTGGCTCCAAATGTTTGCATATTATTAAGTCTGTATTACCCTGCCAGCTGCTCTCCACTGAACTAAGATCTTTGAAAGTTGCAGCCCCCAGTAGCTCTGTCCCAAGTGAGGGTAGCTGTGATGTTAAAACTGACCTTTCATGTGCAATCAGTGCCATCATTTGAGACAGCCCAAGACAGGATGTGTTTTAATGTATTCAACCTAGCTCACCTGTCCTGTTCTGTTTCATCTAGAACGACACATGGGGACAGCAGTACTCTTACGCACTTTTCAAAGCTATGAGCCACATGTTATGCATTGGGTACGGCATGTACCCCCCAGTGGGCATGACAGACGTCTGGCTGACCATTCTTAGCATGATTGTGGGCGCTACTTGTTACGCCATGTTCGTGGGGCACGCCACTGCACTCATCCAGTCTCTGGACTCATCTCGGCGCCAGTACCAGGAGAAGGTGAGTCAAAATTACTTATTTTGCTTTCTTGTAGTAGTAAACATAGGTTTATCTTTTGCATTCTTATTCCATATTTTTGGACTATAGAGGTCTACTTTAGAACTCGACCATAGCCAGAATGCAACATTTTGTGTGTTTGCTTCCTTTGAAAAAAATCATTTGCTACCAAACGTAACTGACATATAGTGTATTGCAAATTATTCATAACCCCTTAACCTTTTTCACATTTTGAAATGTTACATACAAAGACCTATTTGTTTTTGATTAGGTATTGATATCATAGACCAACACAAAGTAGTGCACAAATTTGAAGTGAGGGAATGCTCATTTTCACATTTCAGGTTTTTATTAATAAAAAGAATTGAAAATCACAATCATGTGCTTCTTTGTGTTGGTCTATTTATTTAAATCCAAGTAAAATATTTTTGTAGTTGTAATCAGGCAAATAGCGGAACAGCGGTGTGAATACTTTTACAAAGCACTGTGTAAATTGTGCAATGGAGTATGCTGTTTAAATAGATTCAAATGTCACTGTAGGTAATATTCACCATCATAATTACTAGTCTGTTCTGAGTTTATTTCTTTTGCTATAATCTTTAAAAGTAACTAAACCCAAAACCAAAATATTGTCTTTGAAGACACTCCAACAAGCATATAAAGGACTGGGGCTAAATCTAAGGACACATTTCATTGATGTGAGACAGCTTTTACAGAGACCAAAAAAAAGTTCTGATGGCTGGCTGTGAAGACCCTAACATGTTCCATAGTGACATGCCCTCTGTAGGACCAGCATGGGCGATAATGAGCTGAGCTCTAGGCTCCCTCAATGCCCACGCTCTGTGGCGAGGTGCAGACAAGAGAGACTGACCTCTAGAGAATGGAGGCAGAGGCTTGAGAAATCTCACCTAAATGAAAGAGGGAGAGTGGGAGTGAAAGAGTGCAGGAAAAAGAGCCAGACACACAGCAAATTAGCTGATGTGACAAGTGTGTGTGGTGGTAAATGTTCGACAGGAGACCATGTCTACTGGAAAAATGCGCTCATCACAAATACAATATGAGAACATGGCTTTTTTTTTTTTTTTACAGTTACAAGAAAATAAATCGCATAGGAAATCAAATAAATGGGTTTGGGACTTAGGATGGATATGTTTAATGAGAGTGGTACAAAACTAGCAACCAGCTCAATATACTACTTATCCTGGCTGCTCTGCTCAGAGATGCCTTTCTACCATAATAACTGAACAGCTGGCCTGTCTCAGCACCAGTCTGTATGGGCTGATGACCCAGTGGCTTCCATTCCCAGGTTTAGAACCCTAACAAGCCTTAAAAAGACAGAAAATAACCTCATGCATGCTCCTTCACAGAGTGTATGAATGCAGAAAATTAATTTCTGCAGTTTACAATTAATTTTTAAGATTCTGGACTCTTTATTACAGATCTCAGTGATACAACACACTGAAGCTCTACAATATCATTTCCTGCTTATTAATATCCATGTTCACCTTTAATGCTCTGTAGTCTCAAAACCTTCAAAGATACCTGGTGACCCCTCCCTCAGCTGTGTGACAGTGGGATCCTCTTCTTGCTAAAGATGTCCCTCTGCTTTTCCATCTTAGACTAATTCCAGTAATCCACATGCTCAAAGAGTAGACAATCCCTGGAGAACTGATAAGACAGGTGGCATTTTTCAGAAGTCCACTAAGCAGCCATTTCAGGGACAGGTGCTTCTGTCTGCAGGAATTCAGACTGCAGAGGAACCTGCTGAGTGAACACCCAGCACAGGTTTCAACGGAATACGGAATACAAGGTTATAATGCACACCTGTTTGTTTGAGTGGGTCCACACACATTTATTATTAATAAATAAATTGGGCTTTGTTAGGATTTTATTAGCATTTTGAAAACACTGATTATACCTTTGTGACCATTGATAAACCAGACGCAATGTTCATATGCTAGCACAGCAACATCAATATTTATGATTCTTCTTTGAACAAACACACATATCTGTGTGAGAGTGCATGTGTTTGAGTTGATTTATTATCTCAGCACACACAACAAACTATGAGTGTTTCTGATCAGACCCAGAGTCTTACCATTACCAGGAGACTGGAAATATCATATAATAAGAGAAGACAAATAACCTTTTCACACTTTTTCACATTACCACCACAAACTTCAGTCTATGTTATTGAGATTTCTTTTGTGGTAGTCCAAAACAAAGTAGCACATAAATGTGAAGTGGTGGGAAAATAATGCATGGTTTTCAGAAGAAACCTAGTTAGCAAATACAGAGTCCAGCTGTGTGCAATATCACATACAGGGGTTGGACAATGAAACTGAAACACCTGGTTGTAGACCACAATAATTTATTAGTATGGCGTAGGGCCTCCTTTTGCGGCCAATACAGCGTCAATTCGTCTTGGGAATGACATATAAAAGTCCCGCACAGTGGTCAGAGGGATTTTAAGCCATTCTTCTTGCAGAATAGTGGGCAGGTCACTACGTGATATTGGTGGAGGAAAACGTTTCCTGACTCGCTCCTCCAAAACACCCCAAAGAGGCTCAATAATATTTAGATCTGGTGACTGTGCAGGCCATGGGAGATGTTCAACTTCACTTTCATGTTCATCAAACCAATCTTTCACCAGTCTTGCTGTGTGTATTGGTGCATTGTCATCCTGATACACGGCACCACGTTCAGGATACAATGCTTGATACATTGGATGCACATGGTCCTCAAGAATGGTTCGGTAGTCCTTGGCAGTTATGCGTCCATCTAGCACAAGTATTGGGCCAAGGGAATGCCATGATATGGCAACCCAAACCATCACTGATCCACCCCCATGCTTCACTCTGGGCATGCGACAGTCTGGGTGGTACGCTTCTTTGGGGCTTCTCCACACCGTAACTCTCCCGGATGTGGGGAAAACAGTAAAGGTGGACTCATCATAGTCAATGTGAACAATACATGTTTCACATTGTCCACAGCCCAAGATTTGCGCTCCTTGCACCATTGAAACCGACGTTTGGCATTGGCATGAGTGACCAAAGGTTTGGCTATAGCAACCCGGCCGTGTATATTGACCCTGTGGAGCTCCCGACGGACAGTTCTGGTGGAAACAGGAGAGTTGAGGTGCACATTTAATTCTGCCGTGATTTGGGCAGCCGCGGTTTTATGTTTTTTGGATACAATCCTTGTTAGCACCCGAACATCCCTTTCAGACAGCTTCCTCTTGCGTCCACAGTTAATCCTGTTGGATGTGGTTCGTCCTTCTTGGTGGTATGCTGACATTACCCTGGATACCGTGGCTCTTGATACATCACAAAGACTTGCTGTCTTGGTCACAGATGCGCCAGCAAGACGTGCACCAACAATTTGTTCTCTTTTGAACTCTGGTATGTCACCTATAATGTTGTGTGCATTTCAATATTTTGAGCAAAACTGTGCTCTTACCCTGCTAATTGAAACTTCACACTCTGCTCTTACTGGTGCAATGTGCAATCAATGAAGACTGGCCACCAGGCTGGTCCAATTTAGCCATGAAACCTCCCACACTAAAATGACAGGTGTTTCAGTTTCATTGTCCAACCCATGTATCTCAGTATAAATATAGCCGTCATGTGAAGACCTCAGACGTTTGTTAGAGAACATTAGTAAACAAACAGCATCATAGGAGAAAACTAACACATTTACAATGTGTTAGTTTTGTAAACAGGTAAAACACTGTTGTGGGTAAATACTATGGGGTTGAAGGAGAGATTGGTGGGGCTAAATATAGGGCAGTAGTTAAATAAAACCTGCCAGGGCTGCAAAAGACTCATGACTGAGGTGGAGGTTAACCTTGCAGCAGGGCGACAGCCCATGACATACAATCAGAGCTGCAGTGGAATGGTTTAAATCAAAGCAGATTGATTTAGTTGGGCCATTCAAGTCCAGATCTAAATCTAGATGAGAATCTTTGGCAAACTCGAAAATTGGTGTTCATAGGTGCTTTCCATCCAATCTGACCTAGCTTGATCTACAGTATTTTAAAGATGTGCAGAGCTGGTAGTGACATACCCCAAAAGACCTGCTGCTGTAACTGCAATCAAAGCTTTTTTGACAAAGTATTGACTCATGGTGTTGAATAAAAATCCACATGACAGCAGAAATTAGAAAACCATATATTGCTGTATGAGAAAAAACAAACTTATGACTTAGACTTTGTTTCCAAAATTTTCAAATAACGCAAAAAAAATCTTTTAAATTACCTGACTGATTTTATAGAACGTGCCGTTTTGAATTTAGTTCGCACAATGTTTTAATGTCTAAATGTGCTGTCACGTCAACCCCTGCATAGTTGCAAATTATAAATGTCAGTAAATTACAACGCCTATTAGTAAATTACACTAGCAGGAAATTACCATTTTTTTTCTCTGGTTGTTTATAAGTTGAAAAGAAGCTTCAGATTTTAATACGGAAGCCATTTATGCCCTTGCTGTTTGCCATAATAGAGTATATGTATGGTCCAGAACTTCAATATGTTAAATCATAGGTGAAGCATAACCCACCAAGGAAAAACCAGCCGGTAAAAGCACAAACTGACTTGCACCATAGTCCCAATGGTGTCGCATAGAAAGAGAGGTGTGGTAGGGGATCACTAATGAGCCAAGCAGAACCATTGCCAATGTAATGCCTCCTGCTGGGTTGGATGTGACAGGGGTTGTGTATTCATTCGCTTCAAATGAGGCGTAACAAAAATAGAAGATAAAGCTCTTACGACTATATGGCCAAGATGAGAGACCATCTGTCCTGCCGACATGCACAGGTGATATCCAGGTTACTTTTATATTTAGATGGGAAAGGTTTCAATGAAACCCCTGTGAGGGATGGTTACAAGGTAAACCAGCCTGTAAAGGATTCTCACAAGTGTACAGATGGCGGAAAGAAAATTATAGGGAAAATTGCCCTTTCTTTCAAAGATAGGGAAACTTCATCACAGAGCTGAAATGGATAGAATTCTATTAAAATATAACACAAAGTGATAAGTGTCTCAGGCTTTCAGAATCAAGCAAGCAGAGTTAAATGAACTATTTTGAATGAGACAGCACGTTATATATTAAACAAGGCAGAAATCCAATCACTCAAACATCTTGATGGAGATGAGGTGTGGCCACCACTGAGATGAAAAATCACTTTAATAAATCGATTTTCACCCTACTAAACAAATAATACTGTCAGAATTCCAACAGAGGAGTTATAAAGCTTGTACTTTCTGCTTGTTTGCAACTCACTTTCTTTTACTTGAATCTGAACTCAATTTAAGTTGGGGCAAAAATGTATCTTAAAAAAGGTTACAAACATTGAACTGAGATTAGTTTAGGCTTTGGAAAAAGTGATTTTACCGTGGAATCTTATTTTAAACTTATCACTTATTTTAGGTTACTTTAATTTTTTTGATATATTTTGTCTGTGGATTTTTTCTTACACATCTGAAGGGTTCAGCATACAGAAGTGTGTTTAAATTGGTTGAAGTCAGGCCTTTGGGAAAGCATTTCCTTAAGCTTAATATTAGCCTGCTTTATTCTTGTTTCATTCCAAAACCAGTTTTGATCTGTGTTTGGGATTGCTTTCCTGTTGGAATACCTCCTCCCACTTGTTGTCATAGTGGGAGTAAGCTTTTTGATGAAGTGCGGGTGAATCAGGCTCTGCAACCCAGCTCCGCCCACCAATGAACTTGCAGCTCCAGTAGGGACAAAAAAAAAAAACACCACACAGAAAAAAAGGCTACAGATCCCTCACACTTGTGTCCATATTTCAACTATATCACTCAGACTGGCAACCTCAGATGAAAGGAAATTGGTTGAGACATTCAGGAACAACCAAAGGAACCATCAAGCCAGCCAGGAACATAAACCTGTGACAACACCTGTCTCACTACCCACTGTTAAGCACGTTTCAGTCCAATAGACTGAGACGGTGCTGACCAAGAATACAGTACATTCTTACACATGTTGAATGAGAAAATTTGTTATATTTTATTCAAATATCTATTAGTCTTTATTAACAAAATATGTTCTTTTAAGAAATTAAATCAAATTGAGATGTTAAACCTTTAATGCAACACACCATTTGGATGCAGGTATTTCTAAGACAGCTACCTCTTTAACAGGTTAGCACTCCCACTCCCAAACCTACTGTATCAAATACTTTGCCTGCCTTATGTTCTTTTCAAAGATCTATGTACTGCAGATGCAAGTGCCACTTTTAATTGTCCAAGGCTGTGCACAGATTCTAAGAGTGTTTAAAGGAGTGCAAAGTCAATTTACTGTTGGACCACATGTGCTGAATATTGGACCATTTGCACGTTGCTGGACGCTACCAGGCCTTTTGGCATCATCAGCCATTTTGTACCCCAGGATAGTCCGCTAGTACAAATCCCAGCGAACACTGCGGCTGATATGACGGGGCATCCCAAGTCTGACGTTACAGGAGATTATAAAGGAAGGTGACCCCCTTTAAAGAGTTCCCTTCAGCTGGGGACCTCGACACGGTTACCACGCAACTGAAGCATCCCTCTGAAGAAGAAGAGGTCCCACGTGGATTCTTCATTTATTCTCCTTCGTTGGCTAACGAAAAATTCATGAAAGAGGTTTCTGGAATAAGAAGGCCAGAAATTTCACTTTGCCGATCGAAGACGTGAGTTTAACACGTAACAGAAGAAAAAACCCTCACAGAGGTTTGAAGGAGACGGATCACCACCTTGTTTTGTTCCAGTCGACTGCTGACGGTCAGATCATATTTTCCCCTTTCGCCAAAGGAGGCCAGAGGACGGAGATTGACCGCTATCCTTGGAGTTTAACTGCGGACGCGCAGTAACTCCCTCTACCCCCTTTTCCCCACTCGCTGCCCCAGAAGGAAGACAACGACAAGTAAAATCCATCCTTTTATTTTATTTCTTTATTAGAAAATAGTCTGGGCAGGGTAGAGATAGGATCTTAGTGCGATTAGATTCGCCAATTATAATCGAATGTGTTCTGAATTGTATGTGCATGCCATTGTTTTGAAACTCGCTGTTGAACTCTGAAGCTGCCGCGCTTCTCAAGCTGTGTTCTTACTGTGGACACCTGGCGCAGCTGTGCTGTTAAGGTTGGACTGCTATAAGAACTTCATGGTGAAAATCAACCAATTTCTTTGTCTTCAACTTCATGTTTTACTGGTTTGCCGCCAAAAGGTTTATGATCCTTTGTGTGGGCTGAGTTTTACAACCTTGCTGGGGGAAGGTTTATGACTGCGTGCCCCACTGAGCTACACGTTGGGAGGACCGTTCCCCAAAACTCCGTTCAACTGTAATGAGTGGGGAAATGAGTTTCACAATGTTGCCAAACACCTGAATAGTTTTAAAAGTTTTATTAAGAAACAGGAAGCAGGATCTGGACACACACGTCAAGGGGATCCGGAGCTCTAAGCAGGAGAGGATTAGGTTAGTGGCTGGATTGAACCATGGAGCGGAATTAACTTTGAAAGAAAGTTAATTCCACTCGGAATGAACGAGTGGAATGAAGCCACTCGTTCATTCCGGAGCGCTTGTTCCGGAATGAACTCCTGAATGACGTGGACAGCCTAGGATGGAGTCCGACGTTACTTCTGTGTTTACGGAGTATACTCCGGAGAGACTTGGAGGTTCGGGGAAAATCCGTGGTACAGGCCGAGGTCATACACAAAAGATCAGAAAGAGGAACCAGGTTAGGAGGAACAGACTTCACTCGTGGTCGGGGAGAGCAGGTGAAGGTCGAGATCCGTGAGTCAGATGACTGAACAAATCCGAGGAGGGCGAAGACAGAAGACGTGAATCCAAAATCCAGAAGGGGGTTCGAAATCCGTGAGGCTGATGACTGAGCAAGTCCGACAGGACCTTAGATACTAGATGATTAGGTACAAAGAGTCGGTCAACCGGGCATTCACTTGATGGTGGATGATTCCGGTGGGCCTCTCTGACCTCCCTCTCGACCTGCGTGATGGCTAGACGAACCTTCTCCGGAAGGATGAATCCATCAGAACTACTAGACTGTTCCTTCTCGAAGATCCGGGAGAGAGAGTCCGGCTTGACATTCTTGGTCCCGGGTCTGTATGACAGGGAAAAATTGAAACGGCAAAAAAACAGAGCCCCCCTGGCCTGACGAGGATTGAGTCTCTTAGCTGACCGTAGGTACTCCAAGTTCTTGTGGTCGGTCAGGATGATGAAAGGATGATCGGCCCCCTTCAACCAATGGCGCCACTCCTCTAGAGCCATCTTAACTGCTAGGAGCTCGCGGTCTCCTACATCATAGTTGCGTTCCGCTGGGGAGAGAGACTTGGAATAAAAGGCACATGGGTGAACCTTGTAATCGCTAGCACGTTGACTGAGTACGGTGCCTAACCCAGTATCAGAAGCATCAACTTCTACGATGAACTGTTTACTAGTGTCTGGAAACCTTAAAATGGGTGCTGTGGTGAATAAGGTCTTTAGTTTCAAAAAGGCATGATTAGCTCCCTCATTCCATTTAAAGGGGTTTTTAATGGAAGTAAGAGCATGAAGGGAAGCAGACACAGAACTATAGTTACGAATAAACCTTCTGTAAAAGTTAGCGAAACCAAGGAAACGTTGAAGCTGCTTAGGTGACTGGGGAATGGGCCAATTCAATACTGCGGATACTTTGGAGGAGTCCATTGAGATTTGGTCAGGAGTGATGTTAAAACCTAGGAAGGTGGTACTGGTGGTATGAAACTCACACTTCTCTGCTTTTACATACAGGTTGTTCTGGCTCAGAGTAGGATGGCGTGGCTCAGGATGGCTCAGAGTAGGATGGCGTGAACATGTTGAATGTGAGAGTCCAAGTCTTTAGAAAAAATGAGAATGTCATCAAGGTAAACAAATGCGTGAATGTTGATGAAATCTCTAAGAACATCATTGACTAGTGCCTGGAAGACTGCCGGGGCATTGGTCAGACCAAAGGGCATCACTAGGTACTCATAGTGACCGGAAGGGGTATTGAAGGCGGTCTTCCATTCATTCCCCTCATGGATTCTTACCAAGTGGTAGGCATTACGGAGGTCCAGCTTGGTGAAGATCTTAGTTCCCTGAATAAGATCAAATGCTGAGGTCATTAGTGGCAAAGGATACTTGTTTTTAATCGTAATGTCGTTTAAACCATGATAATCGATACAGGGACGAAGAGTCCCATCTTTCTTCCCCACAAAAAAGAAGCCTGCTCCTGCAGGAGAGGAGGATGGACGGATGATACCTGCATTAAGGGACTCAGAGATATATTTGTGCATGGCCTCATTTTCAGGTTGTGACAAAGGATATAGACGGCCTCTTGGAGGTGTGGTACCAGGTAGAAGGTCTATAGCACAGTCATAAGGTCTATGCGGTGGTAGAGAGGTGGCCCTGGATTTACTAAACACTTGTTCAAGGTCATGGTAAAAATAGGGAACATGGAACAGATCGGGAGAAACCTCCTTTATTTTATTAGTAGTTATTTGGCATTTAGCTGATTGCAGACAACTCGTCAGGCATTGATCAGACCAACCCAGAATGTTGCTGCTCCTCCAATCGATGTGGGGGTTATGTTTACGTAGCCAAGTGGATCCTAAAACCATGGGCACATCTGGTGAATTTATGGTCAGAAACCTCAAGGACTCCACATGGTTACCCCCTAGGCACAAACGAACCTCCTGGGTTTGCAAACAGGACTGGTTAAGGGCATGACCATCCAGGGCCAACACACTGCGGGGCTTAACTGTGGGATGCATCTGTATGCCCAGAGAAACAGCAAAGTTATGATCAATAAACTCTGTGTCAGCGCCAGAGTCAATAAAAGGTTTAACTAGAAACTCCTTATCATTAACTTGAAGGTTGGCGCTGACACGAGATAGACGTGGCTCCTGGGATGAAGCTGCTGCTCTTAGCCTGTGGGCTCTGCTGCCGGAAGGTTTGGCCTTTAGGGGGCAGGTAGAAACTTGGTGACCTGAAGCTCCACAATAAAAACAGAGACCCTCTTGACTCCTCCTCAGCCTCTCCTGTTGCGACAACCTGGATCTTCCGATTTGCATGGGTTCCTCCGGGGACATAGGGCTTGAAGGATAAGGACCAAGTACAGGACCAGGAGACAGTTCTCTGGAAGGAAGACGAGTGGACAAGGTAGTAGTGTTCTGTCTCACCTCTCTTCGACGTTCGTGTAACCGTAAATCGATCCTGGTTGCTAGATCCTCCAGCTCTCTGAGAGATGATGGGGGGTCTCGGGTTGCCAGTTCATCCTTAATATCCTCACTCAGTGCTTGCCAAAAGATATCTTGCAATGCCTCCTCATTCCACTTGCTATCTGCTGCCAGGGTGTGGAAATCATGTCAGGTCTGTGACTCTACGGTTGCCTTGTTTTAGTTTCAGAAGTCCTCGGGTTGCCTCTTTCTGTGGGAGGAGAGGACTAAAAACTCACATCAGTTCATGAGCAAAATACACATATTTATAACAAAATAGAGAGTCTCTTTGCCACTCAGCCGTACCCCATAACTTAGCTCGACCAGATAGCAGAGACACAACATAGGCAACCTTGGAAAGTTCAGAAGGAAAAGCTGATGGCTGTAATTCAAACTGGATTTCACATTGTGTTAAGAAGGAACGGCAATGACTGGCATCTCCATTAAATGCCTCAGGAGGGGTGAGTCTGGGCTCTCTGGAAGCTATTACCGCTGATTGTGATGACTTGGGCAATCCAGAAGATGGCATCAGAGGATAACTCCTGAAATCAAGCTTGTGTGAGGAATTGCAAACTGGTTCTGGTTTAGACTTAGAAAGCTCAAAACAGGTTCCTGTTCAGGTGTCAGCGTGAAACTCCTTTTGGCCAGATTTAATGTAATGAGTGGGGAAATGAGTTTCACAATGTTGCCAAACACCTGAATAGTTTTAAAAGTTTTATTAAGAAACAGGAAGCAGGATCTGGACACACACGTCAAGAGGATCCGGAGCTCTAAGCAGGAGAGGATTAGGTTAGTGGCTGGATTGAACCATGGAGCAGAATTAACTTTGAAAGAAGCCACTAACCTTTTCAGAGAGCGCTTGTTCCGGAATGAACTCCTGAATGACGTGGACAGTCTAGGATGGAGTCCAACGTTACTTCCGTGTTTACGGAGTTTACGGAGAGACTTGGAGGTTCGGGGAAAATACGTGGTACAGGCGGAGGTCATACACAAAAGATCAGAAAGAGGAACCAGGTTAGGAGGAACAGACTTCACTCGTGGTCGGGGAGAGCAGGCGAAGGTCGAGATCCGTGAGTCAGATGACTGAACAAATCCGAGGAGGGCGAAGACAGAAGACGTGAATCCAAAATCCAGAAGGGGGTTCGAAATCCGTGAGGCTGATGACTGAGCAAGTCCGACAGGGGCTGAGGCAGGAGACGTGAGAACAAAACCCAGAAGCAGGATCGTAACGAGGCAGGCAAGAAGAGACATGAATGCTGGACAACTACTTGGCAAAAACCGTTCATAAATCTGGCACTGAAACTGTGGGAGAGTGGACCTTAAGTACTGAAGAGAACAGGTGAGTGGCATGATGCTGATTAACGTTTTCTGTGACAGGCGGGGAGAAACAATGAGGAGATGAAAAACTGTGACATGACTTGACTGAGGCAGGGATCAGACATGATTCATGACATCAACACCATATTCTTTTGTCATATTATCACTTTTGCCATAACTGCTGGTTTGATTCCATACACACCCACTGCTGTTTTGTTTTATTTGTTTAGTTAGATATTTTACCCTTTTGTGTAGAACTTTGCATGTTGATTAGGTGAAGATTATTGAATCGGAGAGCGAATTGTATCAAGGCTGTCGGTTTAATAAATATTCACATAGATAAAGAGAAGGCGTTTGTGTTTATTTTGTGCAAGAGTGATTTGTCAGTCAAAATAAGGTCAAAGTTCCCCACGTTTCTGCAGAAACGGTTGATTAAACAGTGACATCTAGTAATAGTTATTAACTATTACTGAGTATTTAGCGGTTGTAATTATCAAAGGCTTTAGGCTACAATTATAACACCAGAGGACATCTCTGGCTTCGATTCATGAATAAGGATTTTTGGTTAAGAAATTAATTTTCTCAAATTATGATTTTAAATTATAATTATTGATAAACCTTTATTAATTAATCAATAATCATAATACCAACATTACAGTAAGTTCAATTCAATTCAATTCAGTTTTATTTATATAGCGCCAATTCACAACACATGTTGTCTCAGGGGACTTCACAAAAGTCAGTTACATACATTCCAATTAGTCCTAACCATTAAACAGTGCAGTCAGAGTTAGTTATTTATTCAAATTGGATAAAAAGTTTTTCTATCTAAGGAAACCCAGCAGATTGCATCCAGTCAGTGACTTGCAGCATTCCCTCCTCCTGGATGAGCATGTAGAGACAGTGGACAGTCACTGGCGTTGACTTTGCAGCAATCCCTCATACTGAGCATGCATGTAGCGACAGTGGAGAGGAAAAACTCCCTTTTAACAGGAAGAAACCTCTAGCAGAACCAGGCTCAGTGTGAGCGGCCATCTGCCACGACCGACTGGGGGTTAGAGAGAACAGAGCAGAGACATAAAGAGAACAAAGAAGCACTGATCCAGGAGTACTTTCTATGGGAAGGAAAAGTAAATGTTAATGGATGTAGCTCCTTTAGTCGTTTCATCTAGAAAGAAAGAACAGATAAACTCTGAGCCAGTTTTCAAGGTTAGAGTCTGAAAGAGAGCACATAGAGTTAGTCACAATAAAAGCTCAGCCAGTAGCCATGTCTAGGAGAGAGAAAGGGTTAAACACTAAAAGATAGGGCCATGTGGATCATCGATAGAGGGTGAGCATTAAGTTGTTGCCGGCAGAAGCTCGGACGACTTCCCTCTCCAGAAAGGTGTTACAGGTAGACACAGAGTCAGGCCAGGTGTAGCTTTTAGGAAGAGAAAAGAGCGAGAACAAAGTTAAAAGCTGAAATAACAGCAAATAATGCAAAATTGAAGAGTAGTGTGAGAATGTAGCGAAGAGGGTGAAAGTGGTCATTATGTCCTCCAGGAGCCTAAGCCTATAGCAGCATAACTACACAGATAGTTTCAGTTCAGATTATTTAGTTAGACGGCGCTTATTTACAACAATGTCGTCTCAAGGCACCCCACAAAGGGTCAGACTGATTATAACCATTGGAAAAGAGAAGGGGTCATACAGGTAGCAGAAATGGAGGGTGCGTTTGCACCTCAACCATAACTGAGACGGTTTAGGCTAAACCTGACTCCCCCTTACTCCATCCAACAGGGAGGGACCAAAACCAGGAGCTGGTTCCACAGGAGAGGAGCCTGATAACTAAAGGATCTGCCTCCCATTCTACTTGTAGAGACTCTAGGAACCACCAGTAAACCTGCAGTCTGAGAACAAAGTGCCATGTTTGGAACATATGGAACAATCAGATCTCTGATGTATGATGGAGCTAGATCATTAAGAGCTTTCTATGTGAGGAGGATAATTTTAAATTCTATTCTGGATTTAACAGGGAGCCAATGAAGGGAAACTAAAATAGGAGAAATATGATCTCTCTTTTTAATTTTCATCAGAACTCTTGCTGCAGCATTTTGAATCAGCTGAAGGCTTTTAACTGCATTTTGTGGACATCCTGATGGTAAAGAATTACAATAGTCCAGCCTTGAAGTAGCAAATGCATGAACTAGTTTTTCAGCGTCACTCCTGGATAGGATATTTCTAATTTTGGCAATGTTCCGGAGATGAAAGAAGGAAATACTAGAAACCTGTTTAATATGGGATTTAAATGACATGTCCTGGTCAAAAGTAACACCAAGGTTTTTTACTTTATTACCAGAGGTCAATTTAATGCCATCCAGGTTAAGTGATTGACTAAGCAGTTTCTTTTTTAAAGACTCCGGTCCAAAGACGACAACTTCTGTCTTGTCTGAATTTAGAAGCAAAAAAAAAAATTTTAAGTCATCCAAGTTTTTAAATCTTCCAGACATGCTTGTAGTCTATCTAACTGGTTGGGTTCATCAGGATTTATGGATAAGTAAAGCTAAGAGTATCATCAGCGTAACAGTGAAAATTTATCCTATGCTGCTTGATAATTTGACCTATTGGAAGCATATATATAGTAAAGAGAACTGGCCCCAGTACTGAACCCTGTGGTACTCCACAATTAACCCTGGAGTTTAAAGATGATTTATCATTTACATGAACAAACTGGAATCTGTCAGACAAATAAGATTTAAACCAGCCTAGCGCTGTTCCCCTGATCCCTACAGCATATTCCAGCCTTTTTAAGAGCATATTGTGATCGACTGTATCAAATGCAGCACTGAGATCTAACAGAACCAGTACAGACACAAGTCCATTATCTGAGGCTAGAAGAATATCATTACTGACTTTCAGCAGAGCTGTTTCAGTGCTATGATGAGCTCTGAAGCCTGACTGAAACTCTTTAAATAGGTCATTGCTGTGTGAATTCTCACACATTTGATTAGCAACTATTTTCTCAAGAATTTTAGATAAGAATGGAAAATTGGATATAGGTCTGTAATTTTTCAAGTCATCTCGATCAAGCGAAGGTTTCTTAAGTAAAGGTTTAATTACAGCTACCTTAAAAGCCTGTGGTACATATCCATTTACTAAAGATAGATTAATCATATCTAAAATGGGGCTGGTAATCAGAGGGGACACCTCCTTAAATAATTTGGTTGGGATTGGGTCTAACATACAAGTTGATGAAGCTAATATTTCTGATAACTCAGGAAGCTCCACAGGATCAAAACAGTCCAAACACAAATCAGGTTCTACAGTTATTTCCAATGTTGTTTCACTTGCTGAGGATGAAGTAATCATCTTCGGGAGTATGTCAAAGATTTTTATTTTTAATAGAATCAATTTTATTTAAGAAGAATTCCATAAAGTCGTGACTGCTAAGAGCTAAGGGAATGGATGGCTCAACAGATCTATGACTCTGTGTAAGTCTAGCAACTGTACTAAAGAGAAACCTAGGATTATTCTTGTTCTCTTCTATTAATGATGAGAAATAAGCTGTTCTGGCTTGGCGAAGTGTCTTTTTATACAACAGTAGGCTATTTTTCCAGATTAAGTTGGAATCCTCTAGGTGTGTAGAGCACCATTTTCTCTCCAATTTTCTAACGTTGTGCTTTAAAGTACGCAGCTCTGAATTAAACCAGGGAGTCAGCGTCCTATGAATGATCACTTTCTTTTTCAAGGGGGCTGCATTGTCTAATGCATCACGCAAAGATGAAGAAACACTATGAACAAAAGAATCTATTTGTGAAGGGGCAGAAACAGAATTTTTGCCCTCCACTGTGTTTTTCAGTAATGATGAGGAGATTAAAAGTGGAACAGATTCTTTAAAGGTTGTTACAGCATCGTCTGATAATGATCTACTATAATGAAATTTTCTTTCAGGTGTGGAGTACTCTGTTAAATTAAACTCAAAGGTTATTAAGAAATGGTCAGACAGGACAGGGTTATGAGAAAATATTATGTCTTTATACTCAATGTCATGTCCAGATAATGAAGACAAAGGTGGGTAGGTTTGTTAATGTTTTGAGCAAAGCCAATTGAGTCTAAGATAGCATTAAAGGCAATATTTAAGCTATCACTTTCAGTGTCAACATGAATGTTAAAATCCCCACTATAATAACCTTATCTGTATTTAACACTAAATCAGATAAAAGGTCTGAAAACTGATCTAAAAATTGAGAGTAAGGGCCTGGTGGACGGTACAAAAACAACAAACAGAAGTGGTTTTATTGCTTTGCAAATTGGGAGAGGAAAACTAAGGATTAAATATTCAAAAGAGTTGTAGCTATTGATTGGTCTGGGACTAATCAATAAATCGGACTGAAAGATGGTTGCTACTCCTCCTCCTCGCCCAGTATTTCGAGGAATGTGAAAATTTAAATAATTAGTAGGAGTTGACTCATTTATAGTAACATAATCCTCTTGCTGCAGCCAGGTTTCTGTGAGGCAAAACAAATCAGAGTAAAATAAGACAAAAGCTGGTTATCTTTTAATGAAACTTTAATACTCATACATTAACAAATAACTTACAATATAATATACCAAAATAGAAACTGCAATACTTCGTACTCGTCGTCTTCCACTTCATCCGGGACCAGGTCGCGGGGGCAGCAGACTCGGTAGAGACACCCAGACATCCCTATCCCCAGACACCTCCTCCAGCTCGTCCGGGGGAATCCCAAGACGTTTCCAGGCCAGCCGAGAGACATAGTCCCTCCAGAGTGTCTTGTGCCATCCCCTGTGCCTCCTCCCGCTGGGGCGTGCCTGGAACACCTCCCGAGGAAGGAGTCCCGATGCCCGAGCCACCCCAATCGGCTCCTCTTGATGTGGAGGAGCAGTGGCTCTACTCCGAGCTCCTCCCGGATGGCCGAGCTCCTCACCCTGTCTCTAAGGGAGTCCCCGGCCACCCTATGGAGGAAGCTCATTTTAGCTGCTTGTATCCAAGATCTCGTTCTTTCGGTCATGACTCAAAGTTTAAGGCCATAGGTGAGGGTAGGAATGTAGACTGACCGGTAAATCGAGAGCTTCGCTTTTCAGCTCAGCTCTCTCTTCACCACAACGGATTGGCACAGCGTCCCCATTACTGAGGCAGCCGCACCGATCCGACTGCCGTTCTCCCGCTCCATTCTCCCTTCACTCGTGAACAAGACCCCAAGATACTTGAACTCCTCCACTTGAGGCAGGAATTCCCCTCCAACCTGAAGAGGGCAAGCCACACTTTTCTGGTCTAGAAACATGGCCTCAGATTTGGAGGAGCCGGTCTTCATCCCAGCCGCTTCACACTCGGCTGCAAACCGCCCCAGCGCATGCTGTAGGTTTTGGCTAGAGGGGGCCAGCAAGGCCACGTCATCTGCAAAAAGAAGAGAGGAAATCCAATGGTCCCCAAACCAGACCACCTCCGCCCTTGACTGTGCCTAGAAATCCTGTCCATAAAAGGTTTGAACAGGACGAGCGAAAAAGGGCAGCGCTGCCAGAGTCCAACATGCACCGGGAACAGGTCCGACTTAGTGCCGGCACTTGTTCAGAGACCGGATGGCCCCTAATAAAGGGCCCCCGACTCCATACTCCTGGAGCACCCCCCACAAGGGACACACCAAGGGACACAGTCGAATGCCTTCTCCAGGTCCACAAAACACATGTGGACCGGTTGGGCAAACTCTCATGAACCCGCGAGTACCCTGCAGAGGGTGCAGAGCTGGTCCAGTGTTCCACGGCCGGGATGAAAACCACACTGCTCCTCCTGAAGCCGAGGTTCGACAATCGACCGGACTCTCCTCTCAAATACCCTGCTGTAGGCCTTACCAGGGAGGCTGAGGAGTGTGATCCCCCTATAGTTGGAACACACCCTCCGGTTACCCTTCTTATGAAGGGGGACCACTACCCCAGTCTGCCAGTCCAGAGGAACTGTCCCCAACTGGCGTGTCCAGAGGCGTGTCAACCATGACAGCCCCACAACATCCGGAGACTTGAGGTTCAGGGCGGATCTCATCCACCCCCGAAGCCCTGCCACTGTGGAGCTTTTTAACCACCTCGGTGACTTCAGCCTGGGTGGTGAAAGAGTCCAGCCCCGAGTCCCCAGCCTCTGCTTCCACTAGGGAATGCGTGACAGCAGGATTGAGAAGATCCTCGTACTCCTTCCACTGCCCGATAATGTCCCCAGTTGAGGTCAGCAGCTCCTCACCCACACTGTAAACGGTGGGCTTCCCCCTCCTGAGGCGCTGGATGGTTTGCCAGAATCGCTTCGAGGCCAACCGGTAGTCCTTCTGCATTGCCTCACCGAACTCCTCCCAGGCTTGAGTTTTTGCGTCTGCCACACCCGGAGCCTCCCCCTGCAGAGGCAAAAACACTGGCAAAAACCGCGGCACGCTTGGCCTCATGGTACCTGTCAGCCACCTCAGAGGTCCCACAAGCCAACCACAGCCAACAGGACTCCTTCTTCAGCTTGACAGCATCCCTTACTGCCGGTGTCCACCACCGGGTTCGGGGATTGCCACCTCGACAGGCACCGCAGACCTTGCAGCTACAGCTATGGGCAGAAGCATCGACAATAGATGCGGAGAACATGGTCCACTCGGACTCTATGTCTTCAACATCCCCCGGAATCTGGTCAAAGCTGTCCCGGAGGTGGGAGTTGAATACATCCCTGGCTGAGGGCTCTGCCAGATGTTCCCAGCAGACCCTCACTATGCGCTTGGGCCTGCCAAGTCTGTCCGGCTTTCTCCTCTTCCAGTGGATCCAAGGTGGTGATCAGTGGACAGCTCAGTCACTCTCTTCACCCGAGTGTCCAAAAAATACGACACGACAACAGTCTATCATCGACCTCCTGCCTAGGGTGTCCTGGTGCCAGGTGCACTGATGAACACCCTTATGCTTGAACATGGTGTTCATTACGGACAATCTGTGACTAGCACAGAAGTCCAATAACGAAACACCACTCTGATTCAGATTGGGGAGGCCATTCCTCCCGATCATGCCTCTCTAGGTATCGCTGTCGTTTCCCACGCGGGCGTTGAAGTCCCCCAGCAGAATAATGGAGTCCCCGGGAGGGACACTATTATGCACCCCCGACAGGGACGCCAACAAGGCCGGGTACTCTGCACTACCGCTCGGCCCATAGGCCGAAACGACAGTCAGAGACCTGTCCCTAACCCGAAGGAGCAGGGATGCAACCCTCTCATCCACTGGGGTAAACCTCAACATGAGATGGCTGAGCTGAGGGGCAACAAGCAAACCCACCCCAGCCCGCCGCCTCTCCTCGTGGCCCACTCCAGAGTAGAAGAGAGTCCAGCCCCTCTCGGGGAGAAGGGAACCAGAGCCCACGCTATGCATGGAGGTGAGCCCAACTATTTCTAGTCGATATCTCTCTACCTCCCGCACAAGCTCAGGCTCCTTCCCCCCCAGCAAGGTGATGTTCCATGTCCCTAGAGCCAGCCTAAGCATCCGGAGATCGGACCGGTCCCTCATGGTTCCTCCTGCAGGTGGTGGGCCCACTGGGGGATTACCTCATGTCTCTCGCTTGGGCTTGGCCTGGCTGGGTCCCATGAGGAGTAACCCAGCCACCAGGTGCTCGCCGATGCGTCCCAACCCCAGGCCTGGCTCCAGGGTGGGACCTTGGCTCCACCGTACCAGGAGACATCATGAAGGCGTCTGAAACGCTCTCTGTCTGACCCATCACCTAGAACCTGTTTGCCATGGGAGACCCTGCCAGGGGCATTTAAGCCCCGGACAACATACCCTCTAGGATCATTCGAGCACTCAAACCCATCCACAACATTAAGGTGGCGGTTCAAGGAGGGGACTGCAATACATGTATAACTTAATTTGTACTTGAATATACTGTACTTGTTTTTACTCAAATCAATGCAATTGAAATCAGATATTTTCAAACACTTCTGTTTTATGCCAGTTATAATCACTAAAATTATTTCTACTTACTAAATGCCTGAATAGTGACAGCTTTTTTAATTTCCTTCAATGTCAGAGGTTGAATTAAGATTACTATGTCATTAGGCAATTTGGGAAAACCCAAATAACAATGTCATAGTTCTGTCAACTTCTGATCGGTTTATTCACAACATCTGAGTTAATTTGAGACACACCTATAGATGTAATTTCAAGTAACACCGCAAACAAAATAAATTCATATTCAATAAGTTAGAATATGCATTCTGATGAGGCTCCTTTAAGCAGATACCAAACTTTACTTTTCATTAAGCCCACATTTCTCTATTGAAAATGTATATTGGTCTGACAAAGCCCTGATCTCATTCACACAGAGGTGAAAAGGTTGGAAAAACAAGGCACCCTTCAAACCTGACTCAGTTACAGTAGTTCTGGGAGGAGGAATGGGCCATACTATTAGCAAAATAAGTTGTGTTTGGATACCCCAAAAAGGTTTAAAAGACAATTCTACCAAATACTAAGGAAATATATGTAAGCTTCTGATGGTAAAAAAGTAATAAAGATTTATCCAAAACGTTACCTTATTCTGGCATTTAGCAAACATATATAATTATGGCAATCTCACCTGACCTAGAAAAATAGTAAGTCTGATTTAATATTAGATAATGATACAAAATGTAATGTATCTTTCTACAGCATTTGTAAATATCTGGTTTAATGAATTTGACAATTATGTCTGTTGTAAACAGTTAACATAATTTATCATTGAAGTAACAATTTCCATATTTAGACAGATATTCTGTCAAAAGTAATTAATGTTAATTAATTATTTTTTTGTCAGTCATGATCCACGGGTGTTAAGGTTTTGATTTTTAAGGGTGATTGTGGCTCAGTAGTCCTGCAACCGGAAAGCTGTGGGTTTGATTCCATTCTCCCCCTGCCACATGTTGCAAGACACTTAACCCCAAGTTGCCTAATCATTTGCGTAATGGTGTATGAATCTCTGCGCATTTGTGAGTGTGATTGGGTGAATGTAAATGTGTAAAATGCTTTGAGTGGTTGGTATGTCTAAAAAAGTGATGTATAAATTCAGTCCATTTGTGTTTTCCTCACTTCCTTTTTGTATATTTATGTCTTGCCATATTCAGTTCATTTGCCTGTGTTCATCATTGTTAAGAAGATGTTTCCAAACTAGCTCATTCCTTTTTGTTTATTTTCTTAGCTTATTCCTGTGTTCTGTTCTTTGAGCTTTTCAGTGTTAGTCTTTTCCCCTTGCTTAAAGGTTCTTTTGTGTCTTAGTTCACAGCTCCCTGTGTCTTAAGTCTCCCTTCCTCAGTCTCCCTGATTTCCTTCTACCTCAGCTGCTCCACATTACACCCTGATTAACTCACCTGCACACAATTCGATTCTCAACTCTTTCTTCAGTATTTAAGCTTCTGGTTTTCATTTGTTCATCAGTGGATTCTTCCATTATTCCATTGCTCCATTACTTTACCTTTCCTTTCTCTGTTTTTCTGCCTGTGCTTGATGACCTGGACTCCCTTCAAGTTTCCATTTAGGTTATCCTTATTTCCACCATTAAAGCACTCAGTTTAACCACAGCCTGCATCAGCACGTCCTGTCTCAACCTACAGTCATGCCATTGTCAGGCAAGAGCTGAACCATTCAATGCTGTGCTTTTATATATAAAGCTAAAGTATAGTTTTTGCCTAGCTCTGTATTTACCGTATGAGTAAGTTTGCACTAATTATGCAGTGTCATTCCTTCATTGCTAAAAAAACTGGCTTCAAGTAACTGGAATTCCAATTAAGTAAGATTATAGTGCAAGTGTTGCATTCACAGCAGTATTTCACTGTCTGTACAATTACGTTCGGTCAGTCTGTAAGAACAGTCTAAGTTGAAATTGGTTAAGCATCTGACAATTTTACCAAATAATACTTCCCTCTTCTCTCAGGCTTGTTGAGAACTATTATCACATAAGGAGAAATACATCAGCCCAGACGAGGAGCTCATGATGACTGCACAATATATACAGCAAAGGGTATGCCGCTCCAGGTCTCACTAAATGGCTTATATCTCTCCATAGCTCTTCTCTGTGGTAATGAATACCATACATAGAGAAAGATAAATGGACACCAAACAGAAGAATCATTTCCAATTATCTGCAGGTGAATGTGATCCTTGTTGTCTTGCATCCAATACATAAGATTTCTCAGTATATAACTAAACATTGTGCTGTTTGTTGTTGGCAATTGGTGATTAAATCAAGGATGCCCAGGAGATAGCATGTTGTGGCAAGCCAATCCCAAATGGCTTCAACAGTAAATGGCAATGGGATGCTGCAGGGCCTCCCTTTACATCTCTAATTAACACTTGGTAATTAAACATTATTCTTAGGGGAAAAGTTAATAAGAAGCCCAAGGCGGATTATTTGGGGTTTAAAGGCCAAAGGGATCCTTTATACCCCTAATTCAATTCCCCCAGTCAAGCCTCTTTGGGAAAGCAGTAAACAGTTGTCAGAGAGAAACTATTTTCTTACTTTATGGGACTGCTCCTCAGATTGGTTGGTCAAAAGGAAAGACAAGTAATGCAGTTAGGAAAGTAATAAAATATTTCCTGTTGGTGTTAGAAAGTGATTTGGGGCAGTTTGAAAACGGTTTCATGGAACAGAAATGGCTTGGTTGTTCTCAGTAGAGGTTAAGTCAAGATTTCCCCACACAGGCAGCCCAAGGAGCTGAGCAGTGATTTTGCTCCACAGTAAATGCACTTCTCAGTAATTTATGATCAGACCCTTCTACAAAATTATTTTTTAACTTTTATTGCTGAGTCAAGGACTGTTCACCTGCCTGATAGAAGTGTGTTGAAAGGCAGTTTATCTCAAGATGTTAATGTAATTTAAGTAAATTCTAAGTAAACTCTAAGTAAACCAAATTATTGTCATGTTTCTAAAGAGTAACTAAATTCTAAGTTGAGCTGATTTATACCATTCATACAAACACAATTTCCATTATTCTGACTGCAGTGCAATGTAACTCCAGCCTACTTGTTGTTTCATTTCACATCAGCAATGTCTTTGGAACAGAATATACAACCAAAAATTCACATCAAGCTGGGGTTTGGATGTTTTTGTTCTTGTTTGCCATGCAAAAAGATTCACACTCTTTAAACTTCTCATATTTTGTCCCATTACAATTACTAACCTCAAGACATTTATTTGGATTTTTTTTAATGACAAAAACAACGCATAGTTTAATTGTGAAGTGGAAAGAAACACATGCAAATAAAATCTGAAAATGTGCTGTATTCTTGTATTTTTATTCATCCCCTCTGAGACAATAATATTTGTCTTAGAAACACCTTTTGTTGCTCCTATTTTTCAAGTAACTCACCAACTTAACCATCACTGCTGGAATTAAAAAGCATTGTCATTTATAATGCTGCCTCCTCCATGTTTCACTATGGGAAAGATGTTTCATTTTAGTTTTTTACTGTGAAGTTCAGTTTTGGCCTTGTCTAACTGAAGCACCTTCTTCCACGTGTGTGGAAGCCCATCTATCTAATCCCTCAAGAGTCACTCTGAGCTCTTAAGTCTGTAAAATTTTAAATAATCTATCTATAGATGTTTATTGGCCAAGTCATGACATTCAATCTCTCTTGCTCAGTGGTTTTAGCCTTCCTTACCTTGTGAGCACTGAACACCTTGTACTTCTGTAACCTCCAGGTAGTTGCAGTTCTGAAATATGAGTGCATTGGAGAAGAATGGGTTCGGGGTAGCTTCACATTTGATTCTTTTCAAGTCAGTAAAATTGCATCTTTTTTCTCAAATGTTTCTTGCCAACTGGTTTGCTATTTGCAACTAAACGTTAGATGGTGCTGTGAGCACTACCCAAAATCGTGGCAATTGGTTCTAAAATCCCTGAAAGACTTTTTATGATTTTATACTTGTGAGTTACTTAGTAATTAAGCTGCCTAGTAATTATGCACACTCTGAAATGAGGATGTTGATCTTCTTAGGCCACACTTTCACTCATTACAGAAATATAAATCTTCCTATATGGTAAAATACAATTATCATTCAAATTTATATAGCTTGGACTAAGGAAATATGCATAAAATGGTGGCTCTACATTTGCGAAGTAATGATGCGATACATGAACATTTGTACATCACAATGACTTATTGTTTCCATGTATTTTACTGGAGGAATCTCTTACCCTCATCTTACTCACAGCCTCCTGCAAATGCAACAATACAGAAAAAGCAAGGGCAGTTATTACTTACCAGTCTAATAAATACAAGACCAAGACATTTCCAGTCTATTTTTTTATATTGTTTTTTTGTACTCGTCACCTTCCTCTTCATCCGGGACCGGTTCGCAGGGGCAGCAGACTCAATAGAGATGCCCAAACTTCCCTCTCCCCAAAAACCTCCAGCTCCTCCCGGGGGAGCCCAAGGCATTGCCAGGCCAGCCGACAGACATAGTCCCTCCAGCGTGTCCTGGGCCTACTTCTGGGCCTCCTCCCTGTGGGATGTGCCTGGAACACCTCCTGAGGGAGGCGTCCAGGAGGCAACCAATGCCTGAGCCACCTCAGCTGACTCCTCTCGTTTTGGAAGAGCAGTGGCTTTACTCCAAACTCCTCCCGGATAGCCGAGCTCCTCCCAGATTGCCAAGCTCCTCACCCTATCTCTAAGGGAGTGCCTGGCCAACCTGTGGAGGAAGCTCATTTCAGCCGCTTGTTTCCGGGATCTCATTCTTTCGTTCATGACCCAAAGTTCATGCCCATAGGTGAGGGTAGGAACGTAGACTGACCGGTAAATCGAGAGCCTCACTTTTTGGCTCAGCTCTCTCTTTGCCACCACGGACCGGCACAGCGTCCCCATAAGTCTGTCAGATCTCCTGCTCCATTCTCCCCCAACTATTGAACAAGACCCCGAGATACTCGAACTCCTCCACTTGAGGCAGGAACTCCCCTCCAACCTGAAGAGGGCAAGCCACCCTGGTCGAGAACCATGGCCTTGGACTTGGAGGAGCTTCATTCCAACCGCTTCATACTGGGCTGCGAACCGCCCCAGTGCATGCTGTAGGTCTTGGCTAGAGGGGGCGACCACGTCATCTGCAAAAAGAAGAGACCCCCTCTGGCCCTTGGCTGTGTCTAGTAATCCTGTCCTTGAAGGTTAGGGACAGGACCAGTGACAAAGGGCAGCCCTACTGGAGTCCAACATGCACCATGTACAGGTCCAAATTAGTGCCAGCAATGTGGACCAAACTCCTGTTCCGCTTGTACAGAGACCGGATGGCCCCTAATAAAGGGCCCCCAATCCCATACTCCTGGAGTGCCCCCCACAGGGCACCATGAAGAACATAGTCGAATGCCTTCTCCAGGTCCATAAAACACATGTGGACCGGTTGGGCACACTGTAGAGGGTGTAAAGCTCTCCCGGAGGTTGGAGTTGAATACATCCCTGGCTGAGGGCTCCGCCAGACATTCCCAGCAGACCCTTATTATACGCTTGGGCCTGCCAAGTCTGTCCTCCTCTTCCAGCTGAACAACTCATCATCAGGTGGTTATCGGTGAACAGCTCAGCCCACCTCTTCAGCCAAGTGTCCAAGACATGCGGCCAAAAGTCCAAAGACACTACTACAAAATCGATCATTGACTTCTTGCCTAGGATGTCCTGGTGCCAGGTGCACTGATAAACACCCATATGTTTGAACATGGTGTTCAATATGGACATTGCGTGACTGGCACAGAAGTCCAATAAGGAAACACCACTCGGGTTCAGATCGGGGAGGTCATTCCTCCCAATCACACCCCTCCAGGTATCTCTGTCGTTTCCCCAACAAGAAAAGGCTGAGCTGGGGGGCGACAAGCAAACCCACCCCAGGCTGCCGCACCTCCCCGCAGGCCACTCCAGAATAGAAGAGAGTTCAACCTCTCTCAAGGAGCAGGATTCCAGAGCCCATGCCGTGGAGCCCGACTATTTCTAGCTGATATCTCACAAGCTCAGGCTCCTTCCCCCCAGCAAGGTGACATTCCATGTCCCTAGAGCCAGTTTAAGCATCCCGAAGATCAGGTCGTCTAGGTCTCCACCTTCGTCCGCTGCCCAATCCTCTTTGCACCGGTCCCTCATGGTTCCCCCGCAGGTGGTGGGCTCACTGGGATGACCTCGCGTCTCTTGTTTCGGCTTGGCCCGACAGGGTTCTACGAGGAGTAACCCAGCCACCAGGTGCTCGCCGATGCGTCCCAACCCCAGGCCTGGCTCCAGGGTGGGACCTTGGCTCCACCGTACCAGGAGACATCATGAAGGCGTCTGAAACGCTCTCTGTCTGACCCATCACCCAGACCCTGTTTGCCATGGGAGAGCCTGCCAGGGCCATATAAGCCACAGACAACATACCCGCTAGGATCATTTAAGCACTTAAACCCCTCCACCATGTTAAGGTGGCGGTTCAAGGAGGGGCGGTTTTCTCTTTTCTCTCCTTGTTTTCTATCACCGAATTACCTTGGGTCTTATGTAAATCATCATCATTTCTGGTGATTATTTTGATAAGATTTCCCTCTTTAAATAAGGGTTTTGATGGATCTAGATCCATTGCCCATGAATCCAAAGTTTAGGTGGACGAGAAAGATGACAGAGGAGAAAAATAAATGTTTAGAAAGTCTAATTAAGTGGCTGACATGTCTTTGGGGAAATGAATTATTCATGTTTTATTTGGTAAGAATTTGCATCTGCTTGGAGATTTTCTTTGGAGGGAAGAGAATTGGGAAAAGAAAATGTGTGATAAAAGAGTTGGAGGGCAGAACTTTTTGAATGGCTGACTTAAGAGCACCCTTGTGGATAAATATCACACAAAGGAAGGAAAAGGCTTTATGATATGGTTAAAAATTGAGAAGCAGTTCTCTTGAGCTCAGGGCAAAGGATGCTTCCATCACAATTTGTTTTTTTTTACTAATGGTCAGTAGTCAATACTGTATCATACTTAATGCAGTATGTATCTTTATAGTATACGCCCAAATCATAACTCTTTTGCAATAAAACAGACACATTTAAAATCTTAAAACATGCCAGAAACAATTCAAGAAATGTAGTGTATTGTAGCGGGATTAAGCTATGTTAAATATTTTAAGCTTCGTTATATGGAGAGTTAATGAGTCTTATTATGTCACAGTCAATCAATACGATTAATTTGTGACTTACCTTTGGACGATCTCTATCTTGGATAATGATATATCTACCAAGATCCTGAAGAACAGGGGTTTATGACCCTAATTTTGGAAAGAGAAAGGAAAAAAAGATAAAGAAGTAAACATCTCTTGATCATCCGATATTTGGCTAATGTTTCAGTCATATAATTACAGAAAACTTCTGCTTATTCGATTCCTCACATACTGTCTACACCAAACACAAACTGTTGCACAGACATCTGTTGATGTGGCTGAATGGCCTCTCAGACTGGCAAGCTCTGGCCAGGTCATTGGATGTCTTACTGTTTCCTCACTTTGGATTCAAGCTGGGATGGACATGAGAGGAAATGCTCAAGAAGGAAGTGACATTGAACACACGTTCGGTGGATGAAGGAAAGCTGGTGCCTATCTCCGATACTCACTGGGCAAGGGGCAGGGTGCCCCCTTGACAGGTCACCAGTTCAAACCAGGGCAACACTGAGATATACAGGACAAAAAACATGCATGCACACACTCATACATAAGGACAATTTAGAGGCTGATGAACCTAACATGCATATTTTTGGACTGTGGGAGGAAGGAAGCCAGAATACCTGGAAAGAACCCACACATGTAAGGTGAGAACATGCAAACTCAATAAAGAAAGAGCCTAGGCCAGGATTTGAACTTGATCTCCTTGCTGGAAGGCAACAGTGATGACCACGTCACATTAACTGCACACACAAGCATTTATCAGAATTGGATCTCAAAAGTGTGAAATATTGGAGCAGGGATCTTCATGGTAGAAACATGATGGTGACTTCATTGCAATAAGATAATTTCCTGTCAAAGGGACTTTTATCAGCCCATCACAGAGCTACCCCCATCTGATCAGACTCTTTGAATCACTGTCAGATTTCCTCTGTGGCTCAACAGTGCTAAGTATATTTGAAATGATTTGGAGAGGCTTAGCTGTGTACCATATATAGTATGAATGCAAGTCAAATTGAGATTGGACAATTTACAAAATGTGCATTACACCTGCCATCATGACCTTGGAGCCAAATGCATAGAAATTTGTGTAGGTTTTAATGACTAAAAGTGCTTAAGCATAAAAATATTAATGTGTGTATGTATTTTGTTTTTCATATTTATGAACTGATCCCCCTACAACTTGTTTCATATTCCAAAGGATGCATGAGTTGTGCATATTCTCACTGCACATTCATCCCTTATAAATACTCATCTATGTGGAGGAAAAGACGTGCACATGCTTAATGCATCTGACTGCTAGGATCACATGTAGAGAAGCTCCCTTCTCCACACTGATCAGCAAGAGAGGGCCTGCAGTAAGTCATGTCTCTATTTGTTATCTAGAGTTTGCAATGTCAGGAAGGAGAAGAGGAAAATGTTATTTCTTTTTAATGGTTGCGTTTAATCATCTTATGAGTAAATGATAAATTGTTGTGCCTTTAGGGATAGGAAAAGTCCTAAACTATCACCACTTGACAGAACTAAGTCAGCTACCCATAAAAACACAGACGTGGCACACTTTCTTTTTTTCTTGTTTTCACCATTAACAATAATCAATTGTCTTCTTTTAAAAATTGTAATTTGTAATATTTTTGATTGTTAGACAAATGTTGTAATCATTCTGCCACATGTTCTGTATTTCTTGCTCCCTCAGTACAATTGGGGGCTTGCAACAGTTTGAGTGATGACAATGTAGGGAGCTGCATTATCAGTATGCACGGAGTGACTCCAGATTGTTTTCTCTGTCTGTCAGGGACTCAAAGGCTCTGGTTAAACACAGACTCATTAAATCCCATCTAAATTTGGCACAGAGGGGAAACAAAGAGAATGTTTTGCAGGATGCCAAAAAGTCTCATGAAGTAAGAAACTACAAAACCAGCCACTTTTCAAAAGGTCAGCGTGAGGGTAGAATATATTACTCATATTGGCCCTTTGTCTTTCTATATGCTTGATATGGTCTCATACTTCTGCTGATCTCCAGAGAGAAAATATTCCTGTTTTCACAAAACAAATCTGACTTGCATGAGACAACTGTCCTATTTTACTGTGCTATATCTGCACAAGGCTGTCCATTTGATGATTTCCTCCAACATCAGTGGTGACTAGAAAATAAGTGTCAGACAACACTGAAGTAGACTTCTGAGGTCAAATGCAGCATTCAGTGGTAAGACTTGGAAATGATCAAAGAGCACCTTCAACATGGCACCATGCATGGTTAATGCCTTTTTTTGCCTTCTCCTTTCTTGTTTTCTTTCTTTGCAGGTCAGAAACTTTACCTCGCATTATTCCCTAGATACTATGTTTACTTTGATCTGTATCAGAGCTTCAAATGCTTAAAAGAAAAAAAACTCGACAGATTTCATATTTTTTTGTTTTCATTTTGTAACATAGAAACTAGAAAACACAGATCAACAGTCTTCACTATGAGAAAAAAATCCTTGATAAGAATCGGGGCACATTTATAGATGATGCTCGTTCATGTTTTAAAGCAGTATTGACGTCATTGCACATTATAACCCTCTTTCATGCTTCTCAGTTGATCTTTTTCTTTAAAGAGTCAGAGTTGGCCTGTTTTGAGAGAAAAGGCAAAACTCCAAGAGACCTGATCATATTCTAGAAAAGTGCTCATGCACTCATCTCTGTTTTCTAACCTCAGGGGCAACTGAACTGTGAGATGGTCCTTCTGGGTCCTTGCATAATCTGGTTGCTGTGTCTCTCTGTGTTCCTGCAGTACAAACAGGTCGAGCAGTACATGTCCTTCCACAAGCTTCCTGCAGATATGAGACAGAGAATCCACGACTACTACGAGCACCGCTACCAGGGCAAGATGTTCGACGAGGAAAGCATCCTGGGGGAGCTCAATGAGCCGCTCAGAGAGGTGAGGTGGATGTTTCTGTTTTGCTTTGTTGCATGTGCAACTTTGATACAGTCACAAAACCTTTCTCAAGTTTGACAGTCCCCACCACTAATCTTGAATGTTCTGAAATTTTAATCTTTCATAAACACAGTGAGATCGGAGGCTTTTTTATACAATATATAGACAATAGATCAGATGCTGCGCCTTGCAAAAGAATTCATACCCTTTTTTTCTTTTCACGTTTTGTTACGTTGAGCCACAAATTGTTCTGTTCTGATTTTATGTGATATTTTGACAAAAAAAGAGCATAATTGTAAAGAAGAAGAAAAAGGTACATGGGTTTTCAAATTCAACAAAAATCTGAAAAATTTAGGATGCATTTGTGTTCAGCCTCCTTTACACTGACACCTTCAATGTTACCAAACTAGAAAATTCTATTGACATGTAACTTAGTTTCAGGGTGAACTCAGAGGTTTGTTAGAGAACATCAGTGAACAAACAGCTTTAGGTAGACCAATAAAAACACCAGGGTGCTCAGGCATGCAGTTGATTAGCAGGATTAGGTTACAAAACAGGATCCCAAATGTTAAACATTTTAAGGAGCACCATTTAATCCCTCATCTGAAAAAGGAAATTGTATAGGACAACTACAAACCTACAAATATATGGTTGTCCATCTAAACTAACAGGCAAGGTAAGGAGAGTATAGAGTATCAGAAAAGCAACCAAAATCCCATGATCCCATGGAAATATAAATACTAAGTACTATAAATGCTTTTGCAAGGCATTGTATGTACACAGCTGGCATTTATTGTGCTCCAATATTCATCCTGTCAGAAATATCTGACATTAAAGAGCAATTCTTAAACCTTTTCTCTGTTGTTTTATTTTTGCATTTTTTTTCAACCTACCTCTATCCATTCCAACAGGAAATCATCAACTTCAACTGTCGAAAGCTAGTGGCTTCAATGCCCCTGTTTGCCAATGCCGACCCCAACTTTGTCACTTCCATGCTTACCAAGTTGAAGTTTGAGGTGTTTCAGCCTGGCGATTACATCATCAGAGAGGGAACTATTGGCAAGAAAATGTACTTCATTCAACACGGGGTTGTGAGCGTCCTCACCAAAGGCAACAAAGAGACCAAGCTTTCAGACGGCTCCTACTTTGGGGGTAAGCTGAGGTGTTGCTCCCTCCAGAAACAAAAACAAAAAGGTCACTTGCAGCCACACACTGCTTTCTTTTGAGCTTTAGGGCATCCTGAGGTGCTCTTTTTAAATGCTGTTTGCAAAGTCAGGACTCACACCTGACCCTCTCCAACAAGTCTTCCAAAACAAAAAGGTATCTTCACTGAGACTACTTACACCTACATACAATATTGCATATACCGGCATAAGTCAATAGGGATGCCCCATCAGTATGTAGAGTATTGAGACAGTGAACAGAGCAGTGTGATTAGATGGTAGCTTCATTCTATTGCTTCCTTTTTATTTTCCTAAAATGTGCATGCTGTCCTGCACATCACTGGTCTGCAGAAATCATCCATAACCCCCACAATAGATGAAACAAAAGAAAAAGCATTGCCACAAAGAAATGCATCTGTGCACCACTTTAATTAGTCATAATAGTCACTGTTTTATATACTTTGCTTAGTCCTCCAATAAAGTGTAATGTACTGTCATGTCGCACATTAACTTGTTTGTTTGAGTTTGAATTCAAAATGCAGCTGCATTTGTAAGAAGCTATTCCAGCCCTTGTATTAGCTCTTTGTTAAAATGGCATTTTGTGCACTGCTAGGCACTTCACTACAAGTTCAGCTTCATGGTTTATGCAGGGCTCTTCCCTTAATGCTTAACTCATAAATGTAGGATGGATTAAAATGACCAAAAAACAGCTCTTGCTGTACTGCAGTCTGACTTATGCATCCAAATGTCAAAGAGATCAGGAAGTTGTGAATACTCAATGTGGGTGTGATAACCCTGAGTTGTTACGCACTTAACTTGCACAATGTTATTAATCAGGGTCAGATAATGCAAAGCCGTCTCATAGTCCCATTGAGCCAGCGACACATGTAGTAGGCAATGTTGCCATACTGCCCTAACCAAATACCAATTAATTTGCCCAGTGACAGCACATCATTTAGACCGCCCTGTTAAGTAATTAGAAGTTGTGGCAAAAGCATTTAACAGCACATGACCCGACAGTGGAAGTTTAATTACGCTTTGCGTGCTTGAGTCCATCTCTATGCCCTCTCTCCGCAGGGGTTCCACAGAAATAATGAAAAGATGGCAGGCAATCTTTCTCTGCATATGCCAAAACCAATCAATGCTCAAGACAACATGGCCACAGCTCTCTCTTTCTGAAGAGACATTTTAGCTGCTGTTTAAAACTCTCTTCTTTGAACCCTCATGAGAGAGTAAGACTCTGGATTCAGGAAAAATTAAACCCATTTTACAGGCTTTTCTCTTTGCACAATGTGTGTTACACCATAAATAAGATATAGTGCCTTGCAAAATTCAGTATTCATTACACTTTTTTACATTTTGTCAAGCACAAACGTAAGTTATTGCTAGGTATATACAAAGTAGCACATGGTTATGAATCGGATCGAAAATGATACAAGGTTTGTAAAGTTTTTTGCAAATAATAATCTAAAATGTTTTGTTTGCATTTGTATTAAGCCCCCCCAAGGTCAAAACTTTGTAGACCAAAATCTTTGACAATTCTTCTTTACTGAATAGCTCAAGTTCAGTCAGACAAGATAGAGTTTTCAAGTCTCTCCAGAAATTCAAAATTGGATTTAGGTCTGGACTTTGACTGGGCCACTCTAAAGCTACAACTGCAGCTCTGCTTACTGGCGAGGTGGGCAACGACCAGTCCACGAGGATTGGTGTCCTAGAACTTTTAGATGTGTTCTTGAACCAGGAGAACATAATGTAAGGCAGAGGTTTTTCAACATCAGTACTAAGAGGGTTGGTGCAAGTTGTAGATGTGTCTCTGCTTCAGCACCTCTGAATCAAATGTTTGGCTCACCAACAGGCCTGTGCAGAACTTGACTGCATGCTGAGGAAGTAATTCAGCCATTTGAATTGGGTGTGTTGGACGAAGGATCACCACAAAGTCAAAGGTGCTGTGCAAACACAACACTTGACTTTGTGATCCTGTGCTTTTCTTCACTGTCATTTTTCTGAGAGCGTGTAGTGAGGAAAGCCTGGCGCCACTGGGAGTGTGTTACCAAACAAAGGTTAGTCATTCATGAAATTAATTGGTGTAGGATCATCACAATGTGTGTGGCTAATGTCGCTTTTACTGTGACTGTCAGTGTTTGCAAGCAGAAAGTAAGAACATTTCCTTATATTTTTACATGTTTTCTGTACACAGATATGCAGCTCAGTTCTGCATTGATCGCAGTGCTTTGTAATTGTGTGAGCATTTGGATGTGAAACATAAAGCCCTCCAGTCTTCATGGAGCTTTTGCTTTTGTCAACCCCAGTTTATAGGATGCCAAATTGCATGCACATCTTCTCATCAGCATCTTGGCATCTCGCGCCATTCTGTTCATTCATTCAAAGACGATCTGAATTATTTACACAATTATAGACTCTGCAGTCTGTTAAACTTTGCTAGTTGTTGGATTAGCTCGAGCCAGAGAGCCTAAAGTCTAAAGTGGACACGACATGTCCTGGATGGGAGCGTCGGCTGGGCACACAGCGATCCAGTGGAGAGGGGGAAATGTAATGTGACTGCAGTGCTCACGCCAAGGGACACATGGATTGCTGCCAAGGCTGCTCTCTGGATGATGCTCTGGGCTGTGAAAGAAAACATGCGCCCTCCACCCCCGCTCTCCCCACTTGCCTCTTTATCTCCTCATGGTTCAGTATTGAAACACTTATCAGAACAGCATTTCTTCAACTCTCTCTATGCCAAGATGGAGGATGTTTTAGTCATGTCATAGTTCATCCTTTGTTGCGTGCAGTAATTGATGTCCTCCAGTCTAGACTTTGACTCTTGATTAAGGTAGCACTGAATGGCCTTGTGGTGGTCCTGCATGCCAGTAAGAGGTGTTTATTCAATACTATTTCAACCTCTATGGTCAACCTCCTACTTTGATACTTTGGTACTTGCTTGGAAATTGCTCAGGATCTACCTAGTTTCCATAAGTTTTTGATAATGAGACTAACATTTTTACATTTTCAGGCTCTTTGACATATTCCCTCCATTTCCAACTCTCCTTGTGGTAAAAAGGGGGAGTTCTAGGGCTGTGAAATGACCTATAACATTGTTTTTCAAGAATTTTTTTTTTACATTTCGTGCTAGTCGCTTTTATTGATGGCTCTCAGACAGAAAATGAGCAAATATGGTAAAGACATGCAGTAAAGGTCTCAAGGTCAGGAATCAAAGCCCATATGGCAAGGACTAGAGCCTCTGTGCGTGGATTGCCCACCTTACTGCAATGGCACTTGCCATTTCCATCCAGCAACTGGGAGTTATCTGTGGTAGTTAGATGATGCCACAGCTGATTTACAACATTTCACATAAAAATGTAATTGTTGATTGTAGTTTGTGGCTAGGATAGTAGCTAAAAGTTAAACTGTAATATGCACTGATGTGCGTCATAACATTATGAACACTTGTCTAAAGGTGTGTTGGTTTGTCTTTTGTTGCCAAAAAACTGACTCATCAAGGTATGGTTTCCACTAGACCCCTGGAGGTGTGCTTTGGGATCTGGCACCAAGATGTTGGCAACAGATATTTTATGTCGCTTAGTTTCCAGGTGCATAGATTGGACTTCTTTGTCCAGGATATCTTAAAGCTGCTAGATTGGATTGTGATTTTTGGAATTTAGAGGGCAAATCTACTCTTCAGACTTGTTGTCCTTCTCAAGTTATACCTAAACCATTTTTGCTTTGTGGCAGAGCACATCATCCTGCAAAAGGAAGCCAAAACCTTCACCCTGGCAGGTTTGTCACTATAGTGGCTGCAGTAATTTTAATAGGATGCTAGAAAATTCAGCAGTGGCCTGAGCTACAGTATATGAAGCAGAGTCACACTAGCTCCTCTGTGGTCTGTTTTAGAGCTTTACAAGAAAGAAAATTGGCTCTTTGTAAAGTCTTAGTGAGGAAACTAAAGAACAACTGCCCAATACTTTTTCAAAGCAATGTTGGGATGCTGATAGGTTAAAGCAGCATGTACAGGGGTTGGACAATGAAACTGAAACACCTGGTTTTAGACCACAATAATTTATTAGTATGGTGTAGGGCCTCCTTTTGAGCCAATACAGCGTCAATTCATCTTGGGAATGACATATACAAGTCCTGCACAGTGGTCAGAGGGATTTTAAGCCATTCTTCTTGCAGAATAGTGGCCAGGTCACTACGTGATACTGGTGGAGGAAAACGTTTCCTGACTCGCTCCTCCAAAACACCCCAAAGTGGCTCAATAATATTTAGATCTGGTGACTGTGCAGGCCATGGGAGATGTTCAACTTAACTTTCATGTTCATCAAACCAATCTTTCACCAGTCTTGCTGTGTGTATTGGTGCATTGTCATCCTGATACACGGCACCACGTTCAGGATACAATGTTTGAACCACCGGATGCACATGGTCCTCAAGAATGGTTCGGTAGTCCTTGGCAGTGACGCGCCCATCTAGCACCAGTATTGGGCCAAGGGAATGATATGATATGGCAGCCCAAACAATCACTGATCCACCCCCATGCTTCACTCTGGGCACGCAACAGTCTGGGTGGTACACTTCTTTGGGGCTTCTCCACACCGTAACTCTCCCGGATGTGGGGAAAACAGTGAAGGTGGACTCATCAGAGAACAATACATGTTTCACATTGTCCACAGCCCAAGATTTGCGCTCCTTGCACCATTGAAACCGACGTTTGGCATTGGCATGAGTGACCAAAGGTTTGGCTATAGCAGCCCGGCCATGTATATTGACCCTGTGGAGCTCCCGACGGACAGTTCTGGTGGAAACAGGAGAGTTGAGGTGCACATTTAATTCTGCCGTGATTTGGGCAGCCATGGTTTTATGTTTTTTGGGTACAATCCGGGTTAGCACCCGAACATCCCTTTCAGACAGCTTCCTCTTGCGTCTATGGTTAATCCTGTTGGATGTGGTTCATCCTTCTTGGTGGTATGCTGACATTACCCTGGATACCGTGGCTCTTGATACATCACAAAGACTTGCTGTCTTGGTCACAGATGCGGCAGCAAGACGTGCACCAACAATTTGTCCTCTTTTGAACTCTGGTATGTCACCCATAATGTTGTGTGCATTTCAATATTTTGAGCAAAACTGTGCTCTTACCCTGCTAATTGAACCTTCACACTCTGCTCTTACTGGTGCAATGTGCAATCAATGAAGACTGGCAACCAGGCTGGTCCAATTTAGCCATGAAACCTCCCACACTAAAATGACAGGTGTTTCAGTTTCATTGTCCAACCCCTGTATGTTAAGCAGCAGGCTGCAGGCTAGTTAACTGTCTCTGTGTGTCCGAGCTCCAGAAAAAGAGAGAATGGACAGAATAAGTTTTGTATGTAGTTCTAAGCATATTTGCAGTGTTTTTTTATCACTTTTTGTCTTCTCCACAATGTTATTTTTCTCTTTTACAATATCAATTACAATTATATGCAGATGGCTAATTATGCAATTTAGGTCATTATGTAATTTAAGACATTTTACTACAGTCAATAGCTACTCGAGGTACTGAAGAGGTACTGAAGAGGCCACAGCAAAGCAATATTATGTTTCTTTGTTTTAAACAAAAAAAGAGTCTGAACATGTTCCTGAACATGTTCAAATTTGTTCCTTACGAAACAAACATAGAGTTCTTCAGAAGTACAGTTTGACCTCTTCAGAAAGCAATTAGAAAATAAACATATGAATGTCAGCCAGTGTCTGTTCTTGAGGTGAAAATGGAAAAAGATTAGCGTCAGCCATGATGCTGATAAGGTTCAAGTATCTCTCCTCTGTCTGCGCATGCCAGCCAAATGGAAGGTGTTTGTGCAGCTATGCTAATTTTGCAAGGGAGCAAACATGACATGTCACACGGAATCAGGCAGCCCGCTGCGGATGTTTCAAAGGTTAGAAAGTGTCCGCTCAGTGGGGCTTGGGGAACCAATGGGGAGGGAGATGGAAGCTGACAGAAGAACTCAGAGTCCAGGTGAGTTTTGCCAAAGCAGGCTGCAGGACACAAACACTTCATCACAGTCAAAGCAGCCCTGCACATATTCATTAATTCACCTTCACGCACACTTCAGAGCATGGAAGAAGACATGTATAACATTCCACACATAAAACCACATCTAGCTAGAGAGCAAATTCAATTTTTTTCCATTTTCATTACTGAAAAAGTATTGATATAAGAATCCCTCGGTTTTTATCAATAATTAGGAAATGCAATTATTAATGGATGTCATCATGCCTTTTCCTTCCATCAGTTTTACCTTATAGGTTTGTTTTGATTATACTATGCTCAGCCTCCTGCTCCCTTTGTGTAAAATTGTTAAAGGGAAGTCCATGCAACATAATAGTATGGATTGTTATTTGCTCTCCATTTGTCTGTAAAATACTGACATTTTGGAAGAAATAAAGATTAATATTCTTCATATAAGCTAACCCAATATGACTCAATGCTTTTGTTGGAAAAAAGAAACAAAACAAACTGTTTAAAAAAACAAATAAAAAGTAAGTAGCATTTTTAATTGTGTTTGGGCTTATAGCTCTGGAAAAATAAATTAAATGTAACAATGCAAAACAAAAAGGACACAAGCCAACTCAGAATTCAGCCAAAAGTTGCCAAAGAGCAATTATTTTGCATACAGAACGCCAAAACTTATAGATCAGTACAGATACTAAGGCCAGATTTATTTTCATGAGGAGAATATTCATACCACCCCAGGGATGAAAAGAACCTATTTAGCAAACCCAGATAGCCTGTAATTCACTACTCCCGTGATTCATTGCTTATTACAGAAATTAAAACTTGAAAGCTAAAATTCTGGTAGCATTCTGGTAGACTTGTGTATTTCTGCTTGGTTCTGCCCACCATTGTTACCCTGATATATGTTTCTTGCAACAGCTGTGTCTCTAGAATAGCCTGCTTTATGTTAGCGAGCCTTGCAATGGTTGTGTAAAACACAGCAGCAGTAATTGGAAGAACCTGCACAACAGTAATGTAGTTGACAAAACAAGAACACTCAGTTACATCACAAAAAAAATCACTTAACCCAAATGCTATTCAACAGGTGGTTTATAGGGAAATTAAAAAACTGATATAGAATAGCATGGGAGCTGAAGTCAAACATACTCTTGTTCCTTTGCCTGCTAATCATTTTAAGAAGAAGTTTGAATGGTGTCCTATTTTTTCTGTAATCTGCGGACATTAGCATATTTTTACGGCCCAGACCGCCCCCCCCACTCCGGCCCAACCCCCGACGACCCCCGTCCCCTTGCGGACAGGGCGCCATGTATGAAAGGGGTCTACCTGGTCCAAACGAACCCTCCAACCAGAGCCGTCCCAGGATGAAACAGTCCCAACCCAACAATGAATTCCGATCTCAACCTCATGAGCCCCGCCCACCCCCCATTAACCGCAACATGAATCTCCCCACAGGGCCACCCCCAACCAGGGCACAGATATCGAACACATGTCCCCAAACCCAAACGCCATAAATCCTTCCCCACAGTGGCACTCCCCCACAGATGAGTTCCAGCTCCAAAAAGCCGATGAAGACACGTCCACACAGTGCAAGCTCCACACATAGCCCTGCTCCAAGCAGCCCCGCCGCATCCTGCTCTCCACCACACAGCGTGCCACAATGCTAAGGCAAGGGCCCCGCGCAACACCATCCCAGCCTCCGCCCACAAACATATGTTTTATACTGGCAGAGGACACATAAAAAGTCAACACCATAGTAAACATGTTTTATTTTTAACTAAGAAACCTTATGCTCACACATAAAAGCCTTAGTAACATTAAGGATTTTCCTGCTGATTCACTGCTGGAGCTGGGAACTGTGGTGTGAACCTTTTTGTTTTCTTGTCCCTCAGCTTTAGCCTGTTCAGTCCCTTGAAGTCAAGATTTAATTTGTATAAGAATCTTGTGGCAGACAGGGTTTTAATTTGGTCAGACTGTTTTTACAGATGAGGAGAACTGTTAACTTTCCTAAAGCTCAGTAAGAGTTATTCTGTGATTTTCTGCATTACCTTTGAAAAAGACTTGAAAGGCTGACTAATTTTCTGTGATTTTAATGTCTTCTTATATATTTGACTTTAAAACATAAAGAAATATGTTAGAGATTAGGGTAGACAGTCTACTATTTTCTTACACTAAATGGGATAATTAAGGGATTCTTTACTATTTAACCTGTTCTCTTAGCATTTTAAGAATTTCAAACAACTCACCAAAGCTGGGTAAAAATATCCATGATTTTCCTTTAAATGTGTTCTGCTGGTTAAAGGAGCATAGCGCAAGATCCATGATTTTTGCAGACGTCTGCCCCCTCGGGCGACAAGTTTAAATGACACCAGTGTTGTGCACGCACATGAAAGAAAAGAAAAAAGCTGTCATCTGCCTCTGCGACTTCAGTTTGTTCTTTAGAGGCGTAATGTCTTCTGAGATAAGAAAGTCAGAAGTATGCCCGTGTTCTCTCGTTCTCTCGCTAAAGTGTCATAGCGGCGGAGACTCGCAACATAGTAGTGGCAGGGTAAACAAGAGCGCGCAGCTCGTCACATCCATGCGCACACCCTGAGAATTCGGCCTGAATCACTCTCTATTGAACTGACTAATATAGCCTGTAGAGGCAACTATGGTAAAAAGAAGATAACTCATTTTACATGTCGGGCCATTGGAAGGGCATGTATGGGAAAGAAAATAAATAATATTTAACTTAAAAACTTGCGCTATGCACCTCTAAATTGCCAGATTTCTTGAATCTGCTTCCCTGGAGTGCTCTTTATGTAAAGCGAAGTTCTCCTCTCCACTGGCATGTGTACCCTGTGAGATTAGAGAAAATGGATGTGAAGATTTAGTGCAATCCATGGACTTCCTTAGCTAAACAATATCTTATGAATGGTTATTTTATACTTGCATATTGCTCCAATTTATTTTAAATACCAATGTAGTTTGACTGTTGAATAAAAAAAAAAAGTCAAACAGAATTTAATTTTGAACTCGTCTGTGTCTAAAGGATAGCTCTTTACACACACCCTCCGATGTGTATCTTTGTTCACAAATATTTACGGTATCCCTGTAGAACATAGAGAACAAACACAGATTAGAAGGAAGATTATGGTGTTATCTATAATAAACTGTATTTCAGTCACTGACCTCAATCACAGTTCACATGTATGGTGCACTATAACTTTGGAAAAGCAAAACACTCCAGATATCATGAGAAGGTCTTCAACCAACATCATATAAAGCTGGGACAACGGGAATGAACTTGTGGAGCTCATGCAGCTCAAGTGCTGCTGAGCACAAGAACTGAAAGGAAACTCATGAGTAGGTACTACAATACTTAAAATCTTCCCATTTACCAATCTACTTTTAGACAAAATGTTTAGCCAATGTCATTTATTTTAAAAGCCTGTGGATGAAATTTATATAAAATACAAAAATGTGTTCTCCATACTCATTTAAAAATGCAAAGATAGCACCCCTTTCACTCCTTCCTATCCTGCCTCTCTTTTTCACTCATTCACAAACACACACACACATACACACACACACACACACACACAAAGACTTGCAACCCATTCTCCTTTTTAAGAGCTGATGCAATGACTCAAGGGAATCATCTTTCCAATAAGAGCTCAGGACATGTGGGCTGCACCATCATGCAGCGAACCAGTCATGTGTGTTCCTACCAAGGTCACAGTGCCTGATGTCTCAGTCCTCCCTTCCCAGAACAACACAATTTTAATTGGTGTCATTCAATTTTAGTGAATGGATTGTGCCCTAAGTGTGAAAATGAAACACATTATAGTTCATGGCGAAAACATTTTGTATACAAGATTGCCCTGTTAAATTGAGCTTCAGGAATAAATATAACTGCTGAACCTTTTTTTCTAAATGCCGCATTTAGTCAATGAAAATATCACACACTCAATTACAGGGGTTGGACAATGAAACTGAAACTGAAACCCCTGAGGTTTCATGGCTAAATTGGACCAGCCTGGTAGCCAGTCTTCATTGATTGCACATTGCACCAGTAAGAGCAGAGTGTGAAGGTTCAATTAGCAGGGTAAGGGCACAGTTTTGCTCAAAATATTGAAATCCACACAACATTATGGGTGACATACCAGAGTTCAAAAAGAGGACAAATTGTTGGTGCATGTCTTGCTGGCGCATCTGTGACCAAGACAGCAAGTCTTTTTGATGTATCAAGAGCCCCGGTATCCAGGGTAATGTCAGCATACCACCATACCACCAAGAAGGACGAACCACATCCAACAGGATTAACTGTGGACGCAAGAGGAAGCTGTCTGAAAGGGGTTTTTCGGGTGCTTCCCAGATTGTATCCAAAAAAACATAAAAACCACGGCTGCCCAAATCACGGCAGAATTAAATGTGCACCTAAACTCTCCTTTTCCCCCAGAATTTTTCCATTGGCCCGGGCTGCTATAGCCAAACCTTTGTACCTCCCATGCCAAACGTCGGTTTCAGTGGTGTAAGGAGCGCAAATCTTGGGCTGGGGACAATGTGAAACATGTATTTTCTCTGATGAGTCCCCCTTTACTTTTTTCCCCAAAAAAAAAGGAGTTACAGTGTGGAGAAGCCCAAAAAAAGTGTCCCCCCCAGACTGTTGCATGCCCAGAGTTAAGCATGGGGGGGGATCAGTGATTGTTTGGGCTGCCATATTATGGCATTCCCTGGGCCCAAATCTTGTGCTAGGGGGGCGTCCCTGCCAAGGACTACTGAACCATTCTTGAGGACCATGTGCATCCAATGGTCCAAACATTGTATCCTGCCGTGTATCAGGATGACAGTGCCCAATACCACAGCAAGAGGGGGAAAAATTTGGTTTGATGAACATGAAAGTGAAGTTTAACATCTCCCCGGCCTGCACAGTCACCAGATCTAAAATTTTTGAGCCACTTTGGGGTGTTTTGGAGGAGCGAGTCAGGAAAAGTTTTCCCCCACCCCGTATCACGTAGTGACTGGCCACTATCCCTCAAAAAGAATGGCTTAAAATCCCTCTGAGCACTGTGCAGGACTTGTATCTGTCATTCCCAAGACGAATTGACGCTGTATTGGCCGCAAAAGGAGGCCCTACACCATACTAATAAATTATTGTGGTCTAAAACCAGGTGTTTCAGTTTCATTGTCCAACCCCTGTATATCCATTTTATTTACAACCATGATACCATAGCTTTTAACTAGCAAAACCTGCAATTTTGGGTGATTGTTAAGTACCTCATCAAGATCATAGAAAAATGGGTTAGTGTTGAAGCAGCTGTCAGTTTCAGGAGAACACACACGCCCCTCTCAGAATTCAGGCTGAGCAACTAAGCCTTTTCCATAATTTCATGCAGGATTTGGGGAGTATTACCATGAGTCGCATGAGATGTGAGCAAGCAGTGGAAGTGGAGCATATGTAAATAAATTGAACATAACTTGTGGTGTCCATAAAAGTAGTTTTGAGCTAAGCAGTGCAGTGGGGATATATTATATATATATATATATAATATAATATATATATTATAATAATATATATAATATATATATATATATATATATATATATATATATATATATATATTTGTGGCACATTTTTTGGTTAATGTTTTGTAACCTCAGCTTGTTTTAACTCTGTCCCTGTGTGTTTTTTTTGTTCTGTTTGTTCTTTGTTATGCTGTTTGTTCACTAGTGTTCTTTAACGAATGTCGGAGGCCTTTACAGGACAGCTGCATTTATACTGAGAATTATTGTACACAGGTAGACTCAATTAACTCCTTGGGGGATTTTTACGGCACTGGATTTTATTTAGGGATATCATAGTTGAAGAGCCCTGAATACATATTCATATCACACTTCACTTTTTTTACTTCTGAAAACCACAGATCAAATTATGTTTGTCTATAGCACTTAAACTCACATCAAATCCATTGAACTTTGTGGTAGTAATTGGGCGAAGATTAATTTTATTTGTTTCAATTTTCTGATAATACTGAAGTATATCATACAAATTTACATATAAAGTATTTTCACACATAATAAACGTAATTTCCCCAGTTATGCAATGCAATAATGCCTGGGCTTTAACGTGCCCAAGTTTTGAAATTATAGCAATAATCAGTCATCCTCTCAACATGGTTTGTTTTTGACTTCTCTGCTATTTATGAAGTCAAATGTTCTCAGCTTTGTATTACAAGTAATTTAAGTTAGATGGTAGACCCATATTTTAGGTTTTAAGCATTGTGAAAAATTACCATTGTGATGCAAAAAAGCACATCTAAATTGTGCTGTGACATCTCCGTAATTTTCTCAGTGATAAATGTTTAAGGCTTCAGCCTGCATTTTGCTCTATAACTGTCAGAAACATCTACTAATGTTTTTTTTTGTTTACTAGACCAAAACAGTTCAATAGTGCCGTGTATTGTATTTTTGGTTCATATTAAAGTTCACATGGCCCTCATAGTGCTTATGTTTCAGTTGCTTTCTGCAAAGACCATCGGATAAAGCCAGAGGGCTCACTGCAGCTCAATACCTCATCCAGGCAGTGTTGGCTTCATCCAGAAAGCCATGGGACAAGAGGATTTAATACAGAGCTGCAATGCTCCTCTCCAGAGGGGATTACTGGAGCTGTGTGTTGGGAAATGGACCCCCAGCACAGCTATGGCCAAGGCTGCAAGGACACACTTAGGTTCCCAGAGCACACAGAAAAGTACACAAAGGCTTGTGGTTCTTTTACAGTTTTCACATTTTCAATGTTGTCTAGTTATCCACTGTAAACATGTCCATTTCCCTGTGTTCTCTCTTACACACATAGATATAATCCAACAGTGCACATAAGGATGTGTTTCTTCGATTCATGTAGTGCGTATATCTGTCCTGTCAAATCAAATATTTTCCCATTATCAGAATCAGAATCAGCTTTATTGCCAAGTTCGTACATAACAAACAAGGAATTTGACTCCGGTACACTTTGCTCTCTGGTTTTTGTTTTTTGCATTAAAGAATATACATATATACAATATACAAATATATACATATATAAATAAAAAGGTGCATTTGCAACATCTGTATGCTGTTGTTTGGTACTCTATTAAATGTTCAACAGAGAAACAGCCTGGGGGAAGAAACTGACTCTGGCGGCTGGTTTTGGTAAAACTCTAAACAGTTTATGTGCAGGGTGTGTGGGGTCTGCTGAGATTTTTGCAGCTCTTTTTCTGACCCTAGACCTGTATAAGTCCTGGATGGAGGGAAGGTCAGCCCTGATTATTCTCTCAGCAGTCCTGATTGTTGGTTATATTATATATATTATTATTATCCCATTATAGTTCCCTATTACAGTTTTTAAACCAGTGAACACAATCATAAACACATTGCCCTTGTGGGAAATTCACAAAGCAATGTAACCTGCCCCAGTTTGTGCAGCTGTTTTGCAGTATTTGCTTTACTGCTGAACTGGATTTACAAAGTAGATTGCACTAAATGCTGACAGAAGCATACAAGCCCCTCAAGTCTTTTTGCATCAGGTTGCACTTATTCATTTAAGCCACAAACACATCAGGTGCTGGAGCAATCAAAAAGACAGAAAAATGCTTTGCTTTTTATAAATATATTAATTAACAGATCAAAGCAGGTCCTGACCTGTGTTCCTCAAAACCTTAAGAACAACATATTGCAGGAAAAATCCCATTGGAATGCCGTTTCTAAATTAAAGTGATGTTGCCGATTGTAAAAAGTGGAATGATGCATCCATTTAACCAATCACAAATTTAAAAAAACACTCATTTGTGTAAATGTTTTATCCAAATTATTATATGTAGATATACTTCATAAACTACAGCCTACAGTCCCTTGTCTGCCACCCAGTGCAGCAGCCAAACTGGGCTAAGGTCTCTCACTGCACCTTACTTAAGCTGCACTATAAGAAGGAATCTTATTCACATAGGTAGTTTATATTGGCTCTGCATAAATATTGCTTATGTATATGAGTTCTAGCTTCTGCTTGTGAAGCATCTGTTGGAATTTTCAATAGCGTTTGTGTGCCATATCTAAAACAGTGACATGATTTTTAAAACAGTTTAGACAGTTTATTTGATTAACCTGATAATTTGTAATATAATCAGGCAGACCTCACTAGAAAAGAGAATGTATTGTACCTCCTGGGGCTTCTTTGACCTGTATTTTTTGAACAGCCAACAAAGCCACAGGTCACAGTTTTTCTCCTGAGCCAAAATTACCACCAGCTTTCAGAAAACGGCAATCTTCCCTGCTATATAAGGCAAACAGCTCTGGTTTTTGTTACGGTAAATTATAACTTTGGCTATAATTTACATGAATATGCATAAATATGGGCTGGTGTACTCCCAAATGAATGCATAATGCCTCATTTAAATTTAAGCAAACTATGTCAGTGCTGAGATGCTACTTGCCTATATTAGGACTATCTTAGGCTTTTTTTTTTTCTATTCAAAACATTGCTGTATAAGTTTTCCACGCAGCATTTAAAATAACAGTTATGTACATCAGCAAATTTAAAAATAAACAACGGTGATTTAAAATTTTCAATGAGGGCACACAATCTATCAGATTCTGTGTAAAACTTACTAAGTGAGTTTATACATGTGTGATGGTAGAGTTAAGCAATCTGATTTGGACTTACTGATTTCAATTGAACAAAGTAAAATAAAAGCTACAGTAGTTCACTTTATAGGAATATAAACCCCTTCACACATAAGTTGGCTCTTAGAAAAGAAGAAGGATAGCATGTGTGTAAATGTTCTGCTGAGAAAGACAATGGAAGATTGGAGTCACAGAAAACAAGGGAAGAGGATGAATGACAGCCAAAATAGAAAATAGAAAAATACACGACCGGTCAAAAGTTTTAGAAACACTTTCTCACTTAATGGGTCTCTTTATTTTCATGACTATTTACATCGTAGATTTTAACCAAAGGCAACCAAAGTATGAATGAACACACATTGAATTATGCAGGGAAAAAAAGTTTTAATAACTTTAAACATGTTTATATTTTAGATTCTTCAAAATAGCCACACTTTGCTCTGATGACTGCTTTGTTCTCTTGGCGTTCTCTCCATGAGCTTAATGAGGTGGTCGCCTGAAATGGTTTCCAAAGAGTCTTGAAAGAACCTCCCAGAGGTTCATTGAAAGGTTGATATTTCAGTTATGTTTATGTTGAAAGATTTGGCTGACAACTGAAACATGCATGAAAGACCAACCATATGAATCAACATACACATTATGCTGAAGTTAAATGAAGCAATATATTCAGATCCAATGGCACAGTGCTACCCTGATTGGATTAAGAGTTACAATTTTAATGCTAAAAGGAAAATCAAAACTTTCTGTTCTTTACTTTCATCAGTATCGAATTCAGTAAATAACAGATGTATGGTCAATATTCAATAAATGGACGGCAATACCCAGTTTTGTTTAATGCACAGTTTAGATCATCTGAAACAAAGCTTACCATACCAGTTTTTCACGCTGTTTGGAGTGACAAACTGCTTACATTTTGTGAAACATTACAACCTTTCCTGTGTTAATAGATATATATAGTGAAACACACAATACTTTTACAATTTTACAATTAATCTCTCAGTTGCATTGTAAAATCAGTACATACAGTGCCTTGCAAAAGTATTAATACCCCTTGAACGTATTCATATTTCATCAAGTTACAGCCTCAGGTGTACCCTGCTCTTTCCATTTTCAAATGATGGATTGATCAGAGGTCCGTCATATGTTTGGCATATTTTTTTGTAACTTCACCCTGCTTTTAACTTTTTCCTTGCACTTCACTCCTGTTTGTTTACTGATGTTCTCTAACAAATATTGAGGCCTTCGCAGAACAGCTGGATTAATGCTGATATTAAATTACACGCAGTTCGACTCTGTTTACTAATTAGGTGAAAGTTACTGAAAGTAGCTTTTTCCACGGGATTTTATTTAGGGGTACAACAGTAAAGGACTGTACCACACTTTTCAGATTTGTATTTGTAGAACAAATAAAACCATGTATCCTAAAAGCCAAGCTAAATATATAGAAGCATAAGATATGAAGAAGATATAAATGAAGATATGAATGATTATAAAGTCATACGAAAAATATAGTCAAGTAAGCTTTGTGTCGGGGATGTGCCCAGCTGCCCTTTGGATATTTGGATACTTACTACTTTTGAAAATTTTTGCTGAGACTTAGAGAAGCTCTTTCTTAAAATCAGGGTGTGAATTTAATAAACCTCAAATGTACCATACATTCCTTAGCAATATGTTAACCTGAGAGTTACACTAGTACTGTTCAATGAGCCAGAATATGAGGATATAGAAATGTGTGGACTTTATTTTTTTTAAAATGTGGAATATAGTTTACAGCATTGACACACTAGCCAAGTAATAATGAAACAACTACCTTTTAGTACATCTTTGAGTGAAGGAAAGAGTGGCTCATGACTGGTCTAGTCGTCCACAAATATAAAAGTATGTAGCTGTAGCCATTGCACAACTCTTTATATGCATTTTTTTAAGTAGCTCTAGAGGGTAATAGTGTCTTATCTGCTGTGTCTTGTTGCAGAGATTTGTTTGCTCACACGGGGCAGGAGGACAGCCAGTGTCCGAGCCGACACATACTGCCGTTTGTACTCTCTCTCTGTGGACAACTTCAATGAGGTTCTTGAGGAGTATCCTATGATGAGAAGGGCCTTTGAGACTGTTGCCCTGGACCGACTGGACCGAATTGGTGAGGAAATTAGCATAACAACACTGAGATTACTTAAAACAGCATGCACATCAAAGCAAAGTTTAAAAAATAATGATATTCAGTGACATTTGCTGTAACCTTCAATTCTTTTGAAGGCTATAGTGGGAAACAGGAGAAATGGCATGTTCTTACTAAAACTTAAAGTCATCTGCATGCTAACATGAAGATAGGGCTTTGAGGTTTTAAAATCCCTGCATGACTTCTCTTCCACATGCAAATGATATTCTCTCTGCATCCATCATTGTTCCCATGCTCAGTCTGACAGTTGAAAACCTCACAGTAAAAAGGAATGCTGGTATTATCATTCAACCAATCATGCCATGCCCCTGTTTTACTCTCATCTAGGTTTTGAATGGAAGATAGGAAATTTGCTTAAGGGGTTTACTTTGTAGAAAATGGCTGCTTTGAAATGATGCAGTTAGCTGATAGTAATATTTTTGTGAAATGGTCCTGCTTGTGCTTTTTTACCACTGTGTTTGATGCTCATTTTCACTCAGACAGTGTAAAATCCTCTGTTGTCTTGATGGTCTTTCATAATCTGATTTGGGGTATGCGACATGAAAAACGGGTGTAGTTACATTGCAAAACACCTAAAGTCAGGTGCTACTTGTCATAGTAGAAGCTAGAGAAACTAATACAGATCTAAATGTTTTACATTGTTTTTTTTTATTGGCCAGATTTATTTTAATGCCACTTGAAAACAGCCATTTCAAAGTGAGTAAGGGTGAGTTAGCAGTAGCAATGCCAGCCATAATGACACACAATTTTTCCTTCAGGGGAGTAAAGGAGCTCACAGTTAAGAAGAATGAAATTAAAATAGAGCCTGAGCTCAGATTGCTTGAAGGCAATTTTGCATCAGGAGTATGACATTTTGATATCAATATTTTTTTTTTCTATGTATAACAGTTAAACAAGTTAAACACTGAAAACACTTGCAGTTCAGCAGCTCAAATCTGTCTGGTAAAGTTAACCCTATACCTATCCATATATTTGAAAAGAGCTCATTGAAAACATAGTTACTGAAAAAGTCTTGGAATATCATCTTGTTTTAAACAGCAATTAATATCTACCTACATTCTCTTCTCTTTCTTTTCTCACATCTAACTGGTTATGTTTGCTTTTGTCTCTTGGAATTTTCTTTTAAAGGGAAGAAAAACTCCATTCTTCAACACAAGGTACAACATGATCTCAGCTCAGGGGTACTCAACTACCAAGAGAATGAAATCATCCAGCAGATTGTGCAACATGACAGGGACATGGCCCATTGCGCCCACCTCATGCAGAACGCTCCCCCACAGACGCCCCCATCACCAACCCCTGTCATCTGGGCCCCCCTAATTCAGGCACCTCTCCAGGCTGCTGCTGCCACTACCTCAGTAGCCATTGCATTGACACATCATCCCCACCTCCCACCAACACTCTTCAGACCTCCAGTCTCTGTTCTCAGTTCTCTAAAGGACCCATCTACCAGACTTCGAAAGTTCCAACCATTTGTTTCCTCATCCACAGCACCTGGCTCTTCTGGGGATTCTCTCTCCAGCACACCCTCTAAGCTATGCTCTGGAGTGGACATGTCATTGCTTGCCTCTTTTCGGGCTCAGCATATGACGTCTGGTTCTGGAACAATTGGCTCAACCCGGCAAGGCTCAGGCTTGGGAAGCCAGCGGGGACCTAATGGAACTGGGTCTGTGTCAGATGAAGGGGGGACCAATGTCTTCCCTTTTGGTCCACACACTTCCTCTGGTTCTCCCTCTTCTAGTATGGCACAACTTCACCCACAACCACAGCATCAACAACCCTTTCGATCCAGCACCCCACCCCTTTCAAATCTCTTCCACCAAGCACCTGTAGGTGGAAGCACAGGGTCAGGACTAAGTGGAGGAGCAGTTGGGGCATGTGGGGGTGCTACAGGGTGGTCTTCTGGATGTGCAGCTGGAAGTTCTGTTGAAGGAGCCTCTGGTGGAGACAGTGCTTGGGCTGGGGAGGACTTCACAACTGGCGTAACGGACATTACTTCTAGGGGGAACTTTGACTTCAAAGGAGCCACTGATGGATCAATACATGGAAATTCAGGGGATATAGTGGGAGGAGTATTAGAAGGCTCAATGAGAGCAACGTGTGGTAGGTTCACGAGTGGAGCATCCAGTGCATCAGGATCGGGTGTCGCATGTGGTTTAATACAGGACAAAACCAAGAGATCACTAGGAGAGACTTCTAGAGTATCAACTGAAAGAGCTTCCAGAGGATCAATGAGTGGGACTTCACGAGAATCACTGGTATTCACAAACCTTGGGGGATCATTAGGGAAGATCAGTGATGGGTCATTGGGATCTGTTTTTGATGGGGCCTGTGGGGGAACATTTGGAGGAGTTTCTGTTGAAATGGCAATGGGGAATTCAGCAGCATTGTTAGGAAGATCTTCCACTGGATCAGTGAGTAGCCATATAGTAGGAGCCTCGAATGAGCAAGGAGAAACTGCTATGGGAGGACATACTGGAAGAATGATAGGATGTTCATTAGGAAATCAGATGGCAACTTCTACAACTTCACCTGGTTTACCTTCAAGTGGAATTACACCAGGACTTGTTGGGTCCTCCTTTTGTCAGAGTCCTTTATCTACCAGTCCATCCAATCTTATGTCTAGTCAGATTCTCCCTAACCAACCACATCCCAAGTCTCTGCAGCAGTTTGCTGGAGGAGGTAGGACTACCAGTGGCATAAACCTCTTCCAATCACCCCAACAAGGCTCCCCATCTTGTGTTAGAGGACAGCAAAGTCAGCAGGCTGCTGCTGGTTCCCCACCTTCCATCAGCCACTTTAGCCTGACAGGCCTCCAGTCTGGCTGCTCGCTTCAACAGATATCACTGGAGAAGTCTGCATTGGCTTCCTTGGCTCAGTATGGTTCAGCAAACGCCTCTCCTTGCCTTACCCCAGTAGCACGCAGTCCTACAGTACAAAGTCCAGTGGCAGGCAGGACTTTTCAATACAGCGACCCCTCAAGTGTTGCAGGATCCCACAGTTCTTTGCTCATGCCTCAGTCTCCTCTCTTTTCACAGCTTCCCAGCCTGCCACAAACAGCAGGGAGAGATTCTCCTCTAGCTCCATTTTCTGAGGACCTAAAAGGTTTATCCAGCTCACGCCCATCTTTACCCGAGGAGGTGACCCCTGCCCTGAGCCACCAAACCCCTTGCTCCTCTGTGGAATATAACCCCTCGCCATTTTCCTCACCGACTCTTGTACCCAAACCCTGTAGCTCAATACCAGGGCACATGACTCCTCCAAAACAGGAGTCTCCGGGGACCCTTCACCAGACTCATTCCCCTAGATCATCTCTGGCACCCCCTCCACAGAGGGGCTCTGGTGCCTGCTTGTCAGACCTAGAACCTCAAACTGCTCGATCTAAACTTCCTTCTAATTTGTGAGGATCGATCACACCCTCCTGTGCTCCCCTGAAATGAAACACACAACTAGCAGTACTCATGAGATCCTTTTATGTCGTCAGACTTCATTGTTTTCCACTTCTCATGTTACCAGGATTTTAAATTTGCTGTGAATACAAAATATTTTACCAGGAAACTCAGAGCTGTAGACTACTCCTTATTTGTTTAATGCATTGTTGTTTTTATTCATATATGCTGTATATAGGGAGATATATTAAGTTATTGGTTCATGAAGGGACTGGGAGGGTGTGAAAGTGATCTCAAAGACAGTCCTTTTCTTTATTTGTAAGACCATGCCAAATTCATCTCATACTATCTGGGAAGGGAATCAAAGGAATACCTAAAATAGTTTTTTATTGCAGGAACCTATGCACTAATACCTGCATGTATAAAGGCTTTTGTGTGTTTTAAGATGTAACTATCAAAACTTTTTAGCTCAAAAGACGTGAGACACATTGACCCTTGTATCTTTTCATTTAGGATCACATATTGTTGATCCTTAAATGTATTTATTAGATTGTACTTATTTATCCTCTGTATAAACTTTTCAAAACCTTGAAAGATGGAGACGAGATTTTAGGATACCAAAAAAGACTTCTCCAAGTCACACGATCCCTCTTTTTTACCACTGTGTTGTATTCACGTGAAAGAGGGGTTTGCTGAGCTACCCTCTGTCTCAGTGTTTCAACATAAGAGTATGTGATGGACAACCTTTCTGCAGAGTCCTCAACCATATTCTAAAAAGTTCACCTTGTCTTCCAAGCTCGTGACACTCAAGTGTAATAAGTTTTTATTGTTTCTCTTCTGGGCTGTACTCAACTGTTAATGTGTGAGTGTAGCAACAAGTGTGAATAAGTTGGATGCAAGGGAAGAGTTTTGCCAGACTGATCAAAAGTAAGTTTGCCTTTTTTAAACAAAACCTAGGACTTCCAATAACTAGTTTGTGTGATGCATTACGTAGCACTCGGATCATAAAGAAATACTTCTACATTTGATAGTATTAAAGCTCTACGGGAAAGTGACAAAGATTACAATAATCCCTATTGTGAGTTTTCTCTCACAATAGGGATCCACACAGAGTTTCAAAACAACATATTAATTCAACAAATATAATTTATTAAATCAGAAATACAGAAATGCTTGAACAAAAATATTCCACTTGACAGTTTATTTATTTTAGCATTACTTCCTCTGGTGTAGCTGCGTAATGGTCAGCATGAGTGTGTCTCCTTAGTAAATTCTACAACGTGGTACTGAGTTTGAGATGTTGAATGTATGCATGATGCTTCCATTGAGTGCTGTAGCTATGGTTGGTGCACAGAAGGCAAATTGTCCCTCAGGGGGTTTAAGAAACTGAAAAGGTCATTAATTCCGTATTGTTGATAGACAATATCTTCAACAGCTATTATTGTAGCCATAGTGTCCTTTAACAAGACGAAGAAGCACTAGCTTAATAGTTCATGAGATAAACCGAACATGCTTTTTCGTAAGCTGCCTGCAACAGCACACTGTTTACTTCAATATTCTAAGTGACACTGTACATTTCTTCAGCTACTTTAAGAAATGTTCAATGTCCAGTTTCATTTTTTCTGATATTGCTGGCCACTTACATCTCGGTTTAAGCAAATGTTTGATCATGTAGCTCATATAGCAAACAAAGTAGCTCATAACCACTTTCAGTTTCAGTCTAGTTTATGACCTAGCCCATCCGTTCTTTCAAGATGTGCTTGTCTGTTGCCATCATATTGTCATTATCAGGGTTTATCAGAGTTTGATGCAAGAAAAAATAATTGCCATGTCAACCTAAAGCAGAGTGCTGCTGCAGAGATTATTTCATGTTCCTCCACTAAAATGATAGAAAAAAAACATTCACAGAAAAATCTGACAGGAATCAGGTTTATACCAAAATACTAATGAAGGAGGTCCTCTTATATTGTATTCGATATTTGTGTGTACTGCATATAAAACAAGTTAAAGGGTAAGTTTCCTTCTGTAACTGCATTAATTGATTTCAATGGTATTTATCATTATTTTTACATTTTGTTTTCACTTGTGTTCAGTCTTGTCGCTCATGTAATTATTTCAATGTCAGAAATTGGGAAATATGTGAAATATGTGTTAAAAAGTGATAATGTTACATTTAGGATGCCAAACTTGGATATCAGTGCACAATATAATGATCAGCCGAAACCGAAGCAGTGATAGTAATGTCTGCAGCTCAAATTTGTATTTACAAAAGGCAATATGTATATGCTTGTTTATCTAATGAGGAAGAAAAAGTTAGCAGAAATATTGTCCAAGAGCAGCCGCTTGGAGACCTGCTAGACCGGCTCCCAACACAGGGAATTCAAAGCACTCTGTGGCTAACTCAATCTGCCTATTATTCATCACGGTGATTATTGACAAAAAGGCCGCTCAAACTCTTCTGTGTCCATCTGCAGTTAGCTTCCTGAAAACATGTTTGGCTCTAAAATGTCATTGGGCGAGAGACGGAGTCTATCAGGACAGGTTGCAGGGCAACATAAAAACGCAAAAGGAAAACAACCATGCATGCACACACCTATACTCAAAAGAAATTCTGATCAATCAGTTAACCTAACAGTCATATTTTTGGTCTGTGGGAGGAAGCCAGAGCACCCAGAAAAAACCTACAAATGCACAGGGAGAACATGCAAACTCCATGCAGAAATACCACAGACCTTGATATTTCTACCTGGACCCTTATTCAATTCAATTCAATTCAATTCAATTCAATTCAATTCAATTCAATTCAATTTAATTCAATTCAATTCAGTTTATTTATATAGCGCCAATTCACAACACGTCGTCTCAAGGCACTTCACAAAAGTCAGGTACATACATTACAATTAATCTTAATCATTGAACAGTGCAGCCAGATTGTGTTATTTATTCAAATTGGATAAAAAGTTTTTCTATCTAAGGAAACCCAGCAGATTGCATTGAGTCAGTGACTTGCAGCATTCACTCCTCCCGGATGAACATGTAGAGACAGTGGACAGTCACTGGCGTTGACTTTGCAGCAATCCCTCATACTAAGCATGCATGTAGCAACAGTGGAGAGGAAAAACTCCCTTTTAACAGGAAGAAACCTCTAGCAGAACCAGGCTCAGTGTGAGCGGCCATCTGCCACGACCGACTGGGGGTTAAGAGAGAACAGAGCAGAGACACAAAGAGAACAAGAAGCACTGATCCAGGAGTACTTTCTATGGGAAGGAAAATTAAATGTTAATGGATGTAGCTCCTTTAGTCGTTTCACCTAGAAAGAAAGAACAGATAAACTCTGAGCCACTTTTCAAGTTTAGAGTCTGAAAGAGAGCACATAGAGTTAGTTACAGTAAAAGCTCAGTCAGTAGCTATGTCTAGGAGAGAGAAAGGGTTAAACACTGAAAGACAGGGCCATGTGGATCATCGGTAGAGGGTGAGCAGTTGTTGCCAGCAGAAGCTTGGATGATGCCCCTCTCCAGAAAGGTGTCACAGGAAGACACAGAGTCAGGCCAGGTGTAGCTTCTAGGAAGAGAAAAGAGAGAGAACAAAGTTAAAAGCTGAAATAACAGCAAATAATACAAAATTGAAGAGTAGTGTGAGAATGTAGTGAAGAGGGTGAGAGTGTTCATTATGTCCTCCAGCAGCCTAAGCCTATAGCAGCATAACTAGCGAGATAGCTCAGGATAACCTAAGCCACTCTAACTATAAGCATTATCAAAAAGGAAAGTTTTAAGCCTAGCCTTAAAAGTAGACAGTTTGTCCATCTAGAGCCCACTGATGGCCACTGTTATACTAAAAACCACAACGATTGTGATACATCTCTCTGTCAGATTGACCATAACTATTATTGATTTCTAAAAGCTGTCAAATTTTCCCTGCTAAAGCCATATGAATTTGGAAAGCAAAACAAAGATACCAGAAACTCAAGTAGCAGAATAAAATCAAAGTTCTGAATATTTGATTTATCCCTTTTGAGCGATCAGTTCTGTTTGAAGCTCAGGAGGATTGTGCAACCATTCCCATTTAATCTTGAAGCTCTGCTTCAATTTTCTTGTTTTAAGGCAGTAAAAGATATACTTAAATGGGACATGTTTTGTTTTAACTTAACCAGTCTTGATCTTTATGCCTTTAATTACCTCATGAATATTCATGCATTTATTTATTTTATATCAACTACATCAGCAACCACACAAAGATGATCAAATAATTGCTTTTTAGTATGTCAGTGACAGTTTTACACAATGTAATAAGTATTCCCGTTATACATGATTAAAGACATTCAGATTATGCAGATAATTTCCTGTAAATCTCTAGTGGTGTACAGACCATTAAATGGATGGCCAGACACAATCTTTCAAGAAGTTTTCCGGTGGTCAGGAAAGTGTTTACCAAGCTGAGGGAGGCATCATAAAACTCCCAAAGGAGCGGTGCCATGTTATGATCTTCATGTTCGTCTGTAGCTCATCACCAAGACAGACCCAGGTTCCACTTAGACAGCTGAGTCCCAGACTCAGTCACAGCACTCAGCCGCAGGAGCCTAATTTAACAAGACATATTTGTAATCCCTTGACCCCCACAAGCTATCGGAGACTTCCACATAGACGTGGCCATGCTGGCTCCTTATTACAACTGTGTGAAGTCCCTAACAAGGTGCACCAATGCTTGAAATGAAGCAGTTTGTTTGCAGACTTTCACACAACTGCCAGATTTCACACTCACTGCTCCTTGCAATACTACAAATGAAAAAAAAATAATAATGAAAAACAAACTATAGTATATTCAATTAACTTAAAATATGCCTAATTTTTATATTAGCAAATCTATGGTCAACTGATTTCCTACTGTCTAGGATAGGCCTCAGCAATAGAAAAAAAAGTGATCAGATAACTGAAATTCACAGCCATATGACAGGCTTCAAAGCCTCCATCTTCATGTACGTGTACCATCTTTATTTTTTCACTTACTATGACCATAGTAATACTTTGCAAAGAGCTTCAATTAGCTTGTTTGTTTCTTCACATGTCAGTGTGAAGACTCTGACATGTTGCAGGAATGATGTAGTTGGACATTCAGCCACAGGAAGAAAAGGTACACAGGCAGGTACTCTGTGGGGTTCTTGTGCTAATAGGCTTCTTTTGGCATGTTGCCTTGTTCCTGGTGATTGTCCCTGAGTGCATCTGAGGGGGTAAGTTCAGTTTGCTGCTGATTGGAAGGATATGAGGTTGGACTTTGTTCATCATCAGGTAGCAATCAGTCAGTGTTTGGGATGTTTCTGTGTGACTATTATTTCCCCCCTACCTGCCTAGCTCCGTAATTGAAGCTGGGTTCTCTTAAAGGAGGATACAAGTGAGGAAAGGTCCCAGCTTAAAAGTTTATTGGACAGTTGAACATAGTCTGGTCTATTCTTACAAATACAGTGGCTTGCAAAAGTACTCACACCTTTTGAATTTTGAAACAATCAATGTGTTTTATTAGGATTTTGTATGATAGACCAACACAAAGTCATGCATAATTGTAACCTGGAAAGAAACAGTTTTCTATTTTTTTTTTTTGCAAATAAAAATCTGAAAAGTATGGTGTGCATTTGTATTCACCCCCCTTCATATTACTAAATAAAATCCAGTGCAACCAGTGGCCTTGTAAATAGATTTCACCTTTGTGTAATTTAATTTTAGCATAAATATAGCTGTTCTGAGAAGGCCTCAGAGGTTTGTTAAAATGAAGACATAATTTTTTGCCCGATTTAACCCACTATTTCCAGAGAAAGTGCCTCAGTCTGCAGAAGTTGTGGTCAGTCGGCCCAACGAGTTGGCACAAAAATATGTTGGTGAGAGAGGGGATGAAGACCGGAGTGTGCAAGTGTGTGAAGGGAAGAGACCTTACCTCAGTCTCAGTCAATTAAACATGTTTACAAACTCTTGTTGCTGACATAGAATGAAAAATTGAGGCTGTGAAACATCAGCTGCGAGCCGTTCTTTCTTTTTCTGAGAAACTTTATTTGCAACTATACAACATTATAAACCTTAACGTAACCGTTTAGGGTTATAATGTTAACCATTAACCTTTGTTGTTATTATTATTATTATATAATTCCTAATGTTTACTTGCACAGTCCAGCCCCAAAATTATATAGCTGTCTGTTAAGATAGAAATAAGAAAATGTTTAGATTAAAAATGTTAAAGTCTTCCCAAAACCCCCAAACAACCTTACATAAAGAAATCAATCTTTCAAACTCTTGACAGCAGTATAACAAGAAATACGGTCAACACCCAAGTTACTTGTCAGACAAACTTTCCCTGTTTTAAATTGCATCCCTTTCATTTTATGGGGAATTGGAACAAAAATATAGGAGAGAATATCACCTATTGCCACCACCTGATGGTATGTTTGGTCCTTCAAACGGTCATCCTCATAAGAAAATCCATGAGAGTTTCATGTGTTCAGTTGGTGTTAGTTGGTTTTACCAATCCTGCAGTCTGTGATCCCTCAGCAGGTGCAGTTCCTAAGTGTGTGAGCCTCAGTCTTTCAGTAATGAAAATGAATCTACTGAAACAAGTCTGATAACGTGAACTCCAAGTTTTTTCAAAGTCTGCGAAGACTGTGAAAGTTCTTAGTTAAAGGTATCATGACGAACAAGGAACACATCAACCATTAGTCATGTACATATTGTATGAGAAATAGTCAGTATGTGGAAGAAGATGATCTGGTCAGATGGTGCACAATAACCCTGAAATTACCATTGCCATTGTGGAACATGGTTGGGGTTAGCATCATGCAATGGGGATACTTTTCTTTAACGGGCAGAGAAGCAGATCAGAAATGATGGAAGGGAAAATGAAGCTATACAGTGCAAACATTGAAAAAAAAACTTTTATAAGCTGCAAAGACCTGAGACTGGGGTGGAGATTCACCTTTCAGCAGGACTACAACGGAGGGATTTAGATCAAAGCACAATAAAATGGCCCAAACAAAGCCTAGACCGGAAATAATTAAAACATTTTGTCCACATATACTCTCCACCTCTGGTTGAGATTGAAATATTTTGCTAAGAAGAATAGGCAATAATTTCAGTTTCTGAGGTGTAAAGCTGGTAGAAACAAACCCTAAAAGACTAAAAGACCTTCATGTGTAATGAAATGTACAATTGACTCAGAGGGTATGAATACATATGCACACCACACTTGTCAGATTTTTATTCTGAAAAGAAATTAGAAAATTGTTAGTCATATCTCTTCCATCTCATTTTTATGAGCTACTTTGTTTTTCTATCACATAAAATCCCAGTAAGACAAGACATGTAGAGAATTTTAAGTGGTATGAATACTTTGTCAAGGCACTGTAAGTAGTTTAGTAAACAGATGGATGAGCATGTTACCATTTAAATCTGTCACTGTCAGAGAGTTGATACAAGCTGCATGATGTCCTCTGGAGTTCATCTGGGCAAGCTTCTTTGCAAACGTGCCTGTCTTGGCATTTTGGAGAAATTGGAGAAAATAAGTATTTGATTAATGACTATGAAGACATGAATTTCTTTACTGGAAATGAAAAAAGAGTTTATAATCCTCAGGGTCATGGAATGTTTTCAACTCACAGTAGACCATGTAATCCTTCTCTCAGAGTAAAGACATGAATATAGCTGAAATTGGAGTAACAAGATTTTCACCTGACAGAAATGTTTACTCTTCAAGCTGATTTTTCTATTTCCATCCTCTCACACTTTTTGCCACACTGCTGCATCTGTAGCATAATGCAGCATGGAGAAGGCAATTTTCTGGAGAATCAGTTGGGAATTAGATACGCTTTGAAACTTTTTGTCTTTTGAGAGAGCAGAATAAAGAAAAACAACGATGACTCAGTTTCTCATGCGGATAACTATTTTCATTACGTTCGCCTGTGACATCCATACGAACATGGGAGGAAGACTGCTTTTTGAGATCAGGAGAGGAGACAGCAGTGAAGGGTAGCTGAAAGATCATGATCATGTTTGAAGCATTGTGTCCAAATGCTTCAAACTCAGGTTATTGGAAAAGACAACAAAAGAGACAGAAAGAAGTGCCTGACATGTTTGTTTTGAGCCTTTGAGATATATATATATTTTTTTATTTTAATGGATTAGTAAACTTCTTTTACTCATATTAATGCATGTCCAATATACAGTAGGTCAGGAATACCCATTCCTCAGAACAGAAATAGTATAAATAAGCTACCTTTCCTCTTGGAGACACTTAGGGTACTGGTTTTGGATAAAACTTTATTGATCCCTTCAGGAAAAATAAAATTCCAGTAGCAAACCAATAGCAAGCAAAAATAAAAATAAAAAATAGCAAAGATAAATACAGAAATAAAAAAAAATACATTCACTGCTATTCCCATTCTCTATCCTCATGTTACCTCTCCTCACCACCAGTGAGGAGTTGTACAGTCTGATGTCACAAGGAACAAAGTAGTTCTTCAATCTGTTAGTCCTGCTGATGATTGTATGCAGGGGTTGACTAGCATCATCCATAATGTCCAGCTATTTCACCATAATGCAGCATGGAGAGTCCAATTTTATGCTGACCACATAGCTGCCCCCGGATACGTTTATCCAGCCTGGATGAATCCTTCCAGCATACCACTGGGTAGAAGAAAACACTGGCAACCACAGACTGATAGAACATCCACAGGAGTTTCCTGCTGTTGCTAAAAGACGGCAGCCTCCCCAGGAAGTACAGCCTTCTCTCGCTTTCCTGTACAGATGGTCAGTGTGTGTTGTCCAACAATGACCGTGTCATCTGTGAACTTCTGAACATGACACAACTCAGAATTGTAGCAGAGGTCCGAGGTGTACAGGGTGAAGAGAAGAGGGACCAGCACCATGCCCTGTGGTGCTCTGTTGCTGCTGACCAGTATCTAGAAATCCAAGCACCCAGGCAGGGGTTAGCATCCTGTACAATATGTCCTGAAGCACATGGGGCTGGATAGTATTAAAAGCATCGGAGAAGTCCAGGAAGAGAATCCTCAATGTTCCACTTCCCTGATCAAAATTGGTTTAATAACCTGTTGGAAGAACTTGTCCAGTTTGTATGCATCCTTAATGGTGACAAACAGTAAGTCAACTGTCCAGTTGATCCCTGTTGGACATCCCACAACCTGGTGAAAAGCAGCTAAAGTAGAGCCCCAAGTTGCGTCCTTAAAGTCACGTGAAGATGAACAAGCTGCTCTCACAGTAAATCTGCAAGTTTTTTGGGCAGTCAGCTCATCGATCTTGTTCAGCACCAAGTTCATTTATCCCAACTGATGGACTGTAGCTCCTATGGTTGTCATCTTGCCTAGCCTTTAGCTTAGGCCCAGCCTTGCAGCCCCTGGGTTGCCTCGTCAACTCTGCTAAGGTGGTTTGTCGTATTCCTGCTTGTCCCATTGTTTTCAAAGCCAGGAGCTCCTCCCTTTAATAAGTGAATGAACTAACTCCGGGTTGCATTATGAAGTGCATTACAAATGCCCCTTTTCCATTAGTATCTAGTCTATTAAGGTTGGGTCAGTTTAACGTGGTTTGATCCTCCTTGATTTTCCTTTAGAACTGAGTACCATCTCAATGAGGGCGGGATTGTTAATAGCAAGGCGGACCGACGGCCCGAAGTGATGTGATATAGAGACACAAAAAACACAACAGCCTAGACTGCTGCTCTGTTTATGGCTGTTGTCAGACTCGGATTAAAAGAAGAGAGGCAGGGAAGGCTCTGGGCAGCGAGACTCAAAGCACTGTGGATAAGTACAGGAGAGAAAGGGACAAGCAATGCCATATTAAATGGAAGGATACAAACTAGAGGATGCGTGAGGGTAAGCCAAAGCTGCATATTGCTAGTTTGCGATAACAGTTCTTATATACACAATAAACCCAGCTTAAAATGATTTAACAGTTGAAGATATTAGTTATTGAAATATGCTGTGACTAGTGATGCTGCCCCCTATCCATTCAGTGAACGACAGCCTTCTGACATTGCATTTTCAGTATGACTCGGTTGGAACCACAAGTAAGCGGATACGAAAAATAGTAGCGGTTCCACTTAACCGTTACTAATGGAAACGCTGAAAAACCGATTAGAACCGTAGCAAACAGCTCTAAGTAGGGACTAGTGGAAAAGGAGCATAAGTGAAAGAACTGCCACTCCAGCTGTCTCCACAGGGCCATTTGTCCCAGTGATCCTTGAAATCGGGGCCAATGTGATTTCACTCAGATAGTAGTTGTTAGTTTAAGATCATGACTGCTCTGTAGCACTTCCACAGGTCTTTGAAGCAGCATGCTCAAATTCTGGTTGGTGTTCTTCCATTTTTGTTGCTTAATGTTACGCTGAATCTCATATCCTAGGAAAGATCTATCTTTGGGCATTTTTCCCACTGTGGAATGGAACACATTCCTTTAAGAACCAGATAAATCATTAGTTCTCACTGTGTACATAGGTATTAATCCTCCTAGTTAAGAATGAAAAAATGTAACCCAGTGAAAACGTAATATATTTTAACCTATTTCAAATTTAGATTTTTGATGTGCCAGTTTTGTGATGCCCCGGATGCTCATAAGTATAAGTTAGTGAATGCACCAATTTGCTCGGAAAGAGGGTTAGTTGTTGCAGCAGAACAAAACCTGTGATTTTCAGGGAAAGTTTTTGTTTTTTGTTGTTTCTTTTACTTTTATTTTTTTGAAGCCCTTTGGTCTTTGATCTCTGGCCACAGTTCCTCAAACCCCTGCAGAAATAATTATTTGCACCCAATTTTTTCAAGCTGGTGTTAATTGGAGGTAACATGAAGACAGATTTTACCCTTTGATAATGGGTTTGTTGTTATGTGCTAAATTATGTATTGTAGCTGTTCCAGTGAAGTGGATTAACTTGCAAGTCATTCATGTAAGTTTGAGCAAAAGGTGGACTGTCAGACAATGTTATGTAACCCAAAAATGACTGAGTTTAAGCAGGCTACATTAGAACATCATGTTTAAAAACTTACCTGGTTTCTAAACCAAATGAAAAACAACAAAACACATACTCAAATTTGCCAAATACATATTGTACACTTCCATTTTGGTTCCAGCTGATCAGACAACTCTGTGTCGATGTCAAAGGTGGGGATGCTCTTCACCAGATTAGATTGGAGAGAAACAGAAAAGGGCACATTTTTACACTATTTCGTGAGACGAGGGTTTATATAAAAAAATAAATAAAATAAAAATCCCGCCTCTGAGCTGTCTTTCATTTGCTGAAGTACATACTATAAATCCACATAATCTGATGTTGAGAGCATAATGACAAAAGGGTACTCACTTATACTGATTAATATATTTACATAGGACATATTTATGTTTCTGTATTATGTTAGGTTCTCTTTATGACCGATATCTGCACCACATATATAAGCAATATATAACAATAATAACAATAATAAGCAATGAACACCAAACTGTATGTATGTACAGAGTTTATAATTTATGAAGTCAAAACGCATTTTCATTGCTGGATTTCTTTACTTTGTAACAATACAGGATCTGGAAGGAAGAGGACTTTTTCCCCAGACAGCCAGTTTTCTTTGGTTTTTCTTGAAAGCATTAACTGGTTTAACACTTCTAATGAGGACTCTCACCCTTTTGCGGAGGACAGCATTTTGATCGCTTTGCTATTGATCTGTGGATATCTATTTTTACCATGGAAACTATGGGGAAAATGCAATAAGGGGGCTGTGTGGATACAGTGTGACTTGATAGGACTTCGCACCTACCCACACAGTGTCTGAGGATGCTTGGCATAAGTGGCTAGATGTGTGTGTGGAGGTAAAATGGGGTGAACTGTCCATAAGCACACCTATTGGATGAAATAAAACGGTATAGAATAAAATATAACAAAACGCCTGCCTGGGTTTTTTTTGGTTTTTTTTTTTTTTTTTTTACACAAATACAACACTCTCCCGATTGCAAGTTATGCTGTGTGTCACAGCAACCTACAAGTAACACCCTGTGCTAAAAGAACAGCTCACAGGAGCAAAGTGATGCCTCTTTTAATTCCATGTTCCTAATAATTTGGCAAATCATTTGCTTCTTTCTCTCTCACAGCTTGTGTTTTTTTTTTTATTTTGTGTAAGCAAAAGTCACACACATGATTTGAAATGCACACAAAGAGCAGTCGAGAGACAGGTGAAGCTCCTCAGAAAGCTGGAAATGTTGGCAGACTGGAAAAAAGGACAGTCTGTGCCTGCCCTTGTGAGCACTCAGCCATCTGCTTCATTAGAATTCCCCCTTGAGGTAACCTTCCTTTCTCCAAGAGGAACTCATTGTAAGTGAAGGACTTTGTTTTAGATTGTCTATTGTAATTACACATTATTCTCCTGCTCTGATGCCTGCCTGCTGAGAGAAGGGTTGGCTTTCAGCCGGCTGCTTGTCATCTGATGCTAATGAGGAAAAAAACTATGAGCCTCTTATTTTACCCTTTTGTGGTTTTTGCTCTGCAACATACATCAGCAGGGTTAGGGTGACATCCCAGCAGCTGAGTTGGCAGCCATGGAGGGACGAGTTCTAAAGCCTTTTCTGCAGCATCTGGGATAATCTGTTCTACTTCTTCTTCGGTCACACTCAGCAGTAATTAATCCAACCATTACCCTACAGGCGTCAGGGTTAAAGCCCTGCATATGTCTGTGTCTCACGTTGTTTTTTTTTTGCCAGATAACTCCCTTCAACTTGACATTTACGCTAGAATAGGGGAAAAGTGTGGCTTGACTTTTACATTAATTACAGTATTTTAATATTAACATCTCAGAAGGACATGGAAATTAGGAGCATTTTTTGGTTGGCCAGAGGGAGCAAACTGGAGTGTGGAGATCTGCAGAGTAGTTATTGGTAAATGGTAGATGTTTTGCACAAAATATTTGAAATCTATTTGTCCCCTAAATTTGGTTTGTATTTTAAATTATTTGAATTCCATATCTTCTGATGCGGGTTACATGTAGACATGGCTCAATATTTTTTGGCAGCCACGACCCCAAAGCACTCAGAAACATTCAGTAACTACAACATATCCGCATTAGGTTTTTTTTTCTACCCTTCTAAAATCCTACCATCAAAGCCCTTTGACATGTGCCAGTTCGGTTGCAAATATTGTGCAAATGCCTGATTTGCAGTAATTTTCTCTTGCGTCAGTATGAATGTCTGTCCCCGTGCACATGAGTGACTCTGTATTACCATGCTGATGTGTGTGTCAGAGGGGATTAAGTTAATGAAACCATACGCAGAACTGATGGCCGCAATTTGCTGACCAGATATCCACACTCATTGTAGTATTTTATATAAAAAGGTGATAATATGGAGTCTGCAACGAGGATAATGGTGTCTATCATCAGGTGGAGATGTGTGAAATGTGGCTCAGTGGATAATGAGAGTCTGTCAAAATGGATTTCCTTGTGTTTTATTAATTCTGCTTATGGGGACACAAGATTTACTAAGGCTTCTAAAGTACTTCACCACTTCTCTTTTTAACAAATATTTCTGCTTCTTAGATCTCTTTTAATGTTATTTACTACATCAGTGCATTTCAGATGGGGACTGTAGATTTTACATTAAAACAGGAATGCTAGAAATTAAATTGGTGCTGATTTGCGGTTAAAAAGCAGACTAACAAGCTCATCCAGATGATCAAGGGCTTTAATTCAGAAAAACAACATGAGCTGAGCCGAGTTACAGACCTGGAAATGGAGAAGGTTGCACATAAAAACAGTGAAGTGAACTGACTAAAAGAAGAGTGTAGAATTTAAATTGGCTCAGATATTGTAACTGATGAACCACATGTGCAAGGAAAGAGCAAAACAAAGAAATAAACTAAGGGGAGAGAGAAACTGGTGTGGGGGAAAACACATTTCAAAAATAAACTGGAAGTTAAACTAACTAAAGTAAATATTTTTAGGAATAAAAGATAAGGTCACACTGGACCACAGAAATGTACAGTGGCGTGCCTGCAGTCCGGTGCCAGGCATCAGGGACTAGGCGCTTTGTTGGCTCTGCCCTGTGGGGTGAGGGTGGTTGTGCATGTTGGTCATGTGCCCTCCTTTGTGTGGCATATTCTGGTTGCACTGGGCCGGCTGGTCTGCTCTTTTTTTTGGAGTGGTCGTTGCTGTGCGCGCTTCCGGCTGACTCCTTTTTGTTGGGGGCTGGTGGCTTCTTCGGGCAGGGGCGTGGTGTCGGGGCTGGGGAGGTGTCGGGGCTGGGGATCGGGGTTAAGGGGGGGTTGGCAATCCTCCCAAGCGATCCGTTCTCGAGATCGCTTGGATTTCCTTGGATCTTAGTCCCTGGCTTCAGTGCCCGGTCCGTTGGTTGGGGGGGCACAGGGCTCCAGCGAGGGGGTCTTGGCCGGGCAGTGTGCGGTGTTGATTGGGATGTGGCTTTGCTTTGGTGGAGGGGCGGGCTGGCACCTCCAGGGGTATGGAGTTGGCCGGGATGTTTCGGTCCTTGGCATGCTGTGGTGGCCTTCCTCCAATTCTTCCTTCTGTGGCTTTGGCCCCTCCCGGGTGCTGGGCTGCGGTTGGCGGTTGGGTGGGTGGGGAGGTGGAGCATGTGTTGTGCCTACACTGGGGTGGCTGGCGGGTTGTGCTTAGCCTGGAGCAGTTAGGGGGGGTTGTGTCTGCCCTGTTGCACGCGGGGGCTGGGGTAGCATTGCGTGGAGCCCTTGCCTTGCCGTCAGGGCGCGCTGTGTGGTGGGGGGCAGAATGCGGCAGGGGTGCTTGGAGTGGGGCTGTGTGTGGAGCTTGCACTGTGTGGGTGTGGCTTTGTCTGCTTTTTGGGTATGGAGCTCACCTGTGGGGGTGTGACCGTGTGCTGTGGGGAGGGGATTCATGGCATTTAGGTTCGGGTGCATGATTCGATACCTTTGGCCTGGTTGTGGGGAAATTCATGTTGAGGTTCATTTGGTGTGGGGGGCTCGTGGGGTTAGGATAAGAATTCATTGGGGGGTTTGGACTGTTTCATCCTTTGACGGCGCTGGTCGGTGGGCTAGTTTGTACATGGTCCCCTCTCCAGCCGAGGATGCGGGTCGTTTGGGACTGGGGCCGGGGCGGGAGGTTAGGGTCCGGGCCAGGGTCGCTCAGGTTCAGTCACCACACCAGGCTAGCGCAGCCCAGGTTCAGGTGCTGGGGCTGTCTGCCTGTCTCCACCCCTGGAGGTAAGGGGACCACCTCCTGGGTCGGGGGGCTGGTTGCATGGGGTATCAGCACCTGGACCTGGGAATATATAGAGTATGTATGGAGAGTGTGAGTGAGTGTCCATTGTTGTTTGTCTTTACATTGGGTGCATGGGTGTGAGTGTTTTTATGTGCACGCATGAGGGTGGGAATGTGTGTGCCTGTTTCCTTTCCTGCCACACTACCCGCCAGTGGCCCGCTGGTGTACTTGTGGTTCTCGGTGTCCGGGGCTGGGTGCTTTGGTGTGTGCTGGCTCACTTCCCTGCTTTGGGAGTGATATGTCCCAGGGTCTCGGGTCTCTGGGTCCATGGCTGGATCCGCTCGGACATAGGCGGCTGCCGTTGGGGCCTGCGGGCTCGTCGCTGCAGCTCCCTGGGGCTTCTGCACTGTGGCTCCTCCATTCTTTTAATCTTCTCTCCCCTTTTCCTTTCTGCCCCATCTCTCTCTCTCTTGTGCTTCTTATTTTCTTCCGTTTCGGTTCTGTCACTGTGTTCGTAACAATTGAAATAATCCCAAAGCAGTTTCTAACAAAGTTTATTTTATAAATATCAAGCAGAGCTTTAAAGCGTTGTGAAAGTAAATATGTTGGGCTTTTTCTTGGCACTCAGACAAGAATTCTGAGTGCTACTCTGCCAGACAGGACACAGTTAAAAAAACTAAAAGAAATGTACAGTGCTTTGCAAAGGTATTCATACCACTCAAATCTTTACACGTTTTGTCACATTGGAACAACATGCTTCAATCAACGTTTTTGAGAATTAATGTGACAGATTAATATAAAGTCTGCCTAATTGTGAAGTGATGTGAAAATTAAAAATGTCAAAATGTTCTACAAATAAAAATTTGAAAAGCACTGCATGCATATACAGAACCACCTTTTGCTACAATTACACATGCAAGTCTTTTGGGATGTGTCTCTTCCAGCTTTGTACATCAAGCAAACAAAATCTTTGCCCATTCTTCTCTGCAAAATAACACATGCTCAGTCACATCAGATGGAAAGCATCTCTAAACAGCAAGTTTCAAGTGTTGCCGCAACTTCTCAATTAAAGTTATGTCTGGACTTTGACTGGATCATGAATATTTTTTGTTTTAAACTTCCATCCATCTTCTTATCAACTTCAACCAGCCTTTCTGCTCCTGCTGAAGAAACACATTTCCACAGCATGATACTGGCACCACCATGTTTGGGGGATGGTGAGTTCATTGTGTTTTAAATTTTCACTAAACATAGATTTTCCCATGAAGGCCAAGAAGTTAATTGTTGGTCTAATCAGACTTAAGCACCTTATTTTACATGTTGCCTTTGTCTCCTACATGGCTTGTAAATGAGACTTCTTATGGCCTTCTTTTGGAATAATTGCTTTATTGTTGCCACTCTTCTATAAAGTTCAGATTAATGGCGTGCATAGCTAATAGTAGTCCTTTCAACAGATTCTCCCAGCTGACCTGTGGACCACTTGGCTTCCTCTCTAATTAATGCTGTCCTTACCAATTGAGGTGACCAATTGTGTTTTGATAGGTTTGCACTTGTTCCATACTTCTTCCCATTTGATTGACAGATCTTCAACGCCTAGAATATTGTTATTGTTACATTTTTATTCCTGACCAGTCTGGTGCTCCTCCGTTTTTACAATAAAAGTACAAACCATGACTCAATGTACATCAAATCCATAAGCTAAGCATCAAGGTCTAAAGTTTTAAAACTATTTAGTTTAATATGTTTTTCTTTTAGTTTTTGTTCTCAACAAGAGGGATTTACTGCTGCGTGATCCATAACTTTTAACAAAATTAAAACCCAGCTGTCATAATTACATTACCATTATTATTTTGGTCTTTATTTTAATGCCTCTTACAACCATACCCATTGTCTTCACATTAAAATGCAAATGGATTTTCAGCAGATCTTAGTCATGCTTTTTATACCAACACTGGCCCGTTTGGAATCATCTGATGAGTGCTAATCAATACAGAGACAGGCAGACTTTAATGTGATGATATGAAGCCTTGAACTGCAACCTCCCTCCTGCGATATGTCAACACAAGAATCAGTAGCTTGAATTGTCACCCTGCCATCTGCTAAAAGTCTCACCTAAATGTCCATTTCCAAGCATGACCCCTACTCCCTCCTTCCCTTCCCTGCAGACAAACTCCCAAAAACCGATTCAGTCAGCTGCCAGTTTTCGTTTTGGAAGGCTGAAAGCCATCTTGCAAGGATTGCAAAATTTTTAAACATTATGTACTGAGTCAGTGCTTCAAATTGTATTGCAGAGATTAATTCCAAAATGTGATATCGGCCCTGTTCAAAATATGACCTCTATTCTGTTTCACTGACTGCTGGCACATTAGTAAATCATTTCAGTGGATATATGTGGGGTTTAATTTGCTGCTTTTTGGAATGATGAACTATAAACAGATATTTTACCCGCTACATGAAAAATAACAGAATATATTAGCATGCTGTACGTCTGAGAGGATGATTCTTGTATATTTCATAAGATCCTTTCTCTTCTAAAAATAAAAAACCCAGAGGAATCCGTTTAAAAAGAGGAAAATACAATTTTCTTATATTTAGGAACCGTAATCCTCCATGAGTGGTGATCCCTGTGGTATTCTCCTCCGTTTTCTCCCCCTCCTTTCTACCAGTGAAAGCAGATGGGCAGAAAGCCTTCCTTTCCTCGCATTTTTCCCCTCCTGCTTCTTTCTGTAGATGGTGCATCCCTCTCATGCCACTGCTTTGTTTTTACAGACTGAGGGTAAACTGTATCGGGCAAAACCACCTCTTCCTCCCTCAGCCTGCAGTCATTGTTCCCTCTTTATCAAGTTACCCCCATCCCCTTCAGCATTTTACAGCCAGAAAAAGCCTTTGAACTGAGGACAGGACTGATCAGGATGGTCATGCAATAAATCATGTGGCTGTACATCCTCATGACAACAAACCATCGGAGCAGTCAACGAAGTGAATACTCTTTGTAGGCTTGTCTTTATGACATTTCTTCTTTTCCAGCCTTGAGAACGATTGGGACAACTCAGGCCTCTCTCCTGCCTACATATGAATTAAAATGTGTGTTGAAATAAAAATACTTGTGTGAGAGTCAGCCAAGAACAGCTGGGGAAGCCTAAATCCAATTATCATTCTCCATAAGAACCGAAAAAGGGTTAATTACTTTAGCATTACTCTATTGTTAAGGATGAATAGGGTAATTTGAGGTTTGGTTACTGACTTTCATAATTAATTTTTTCCTGAAAAACCACTCTGTTGAGCAGATTTCCTGGTAGGGAACATATGAGAGGGGAAGGTAGTCAGCTAGCCAAAGCTCTGAATGTCACACAGGCCCTTGTGGCCTTCGTGGTTTATAGCACTACACCATGGGGGGTGGATTTCAGGCTCACCAAACTAAAAGAAACATAGACACCATTTCAGGTAATTAAGTGAGAATCAAACAGTTAAGCGCAAACAATTTAAAGTCAAACCTTCCAGACGTAAAATAGAGAACAAAAGATTAAGACCCGTGGTCTTGCGACCCGGGAATTAGTTTGTGCTCCCGACCCCAATTTAAGGATGGTACATATTTGGCCCTGCAGCACAGGCTGTTGATGCAGATAGAGATTTTATCTTTCAATTAGAGCAACGTTTCTACTGACACATTGAAATCTTGAAATTGAACGTTTGGACACCACTGATTTAGACCATTCCACCTTGTGTCTTTTTAAGAGCTCTTGCTGCTAGTTGTTAGGATTTCTGAAGGCTGTCTTTCAAACTTTGGCTGCTTTTTTATTCATTTTCTGTCGAGTTTTTTTTCCTAGCCCTGAGGGCACACATTTTGTCATGTTACAACGTCAACCTTAATGTATTTCATTGATATTTTGTCTGATGTACCTACTCAAAATAGCACATAACTGTGATGCAAACGAATATATAGTTTTCAATATTTTTGAAAAATAAAACATCTGAAAAGTGTGGCGGACATTTGTAAAACACCCTTTTTAGCATTTATCAACCAGTGAAGCACCCAAAGGGCCCATGGTAATTCTGGAGAAGCTGCGGAGATCCCCAGATCAGGTGGAAGTATCTGTCGACAGAAAGAAAGCAATTGTTAAAAGAAAGTAACACAAAGAAGTCCCAGTTGCAGTTTAACCCAAGCCATGTAGCATGTCTTGTGCAAGGTTCAAGGAGTGTGAGTGCTTGTGCAAGGCAATGTATGCGTGTGCATAATATTAAGTGCCAGGTGGACAAATGGAGGACAATAAAAAGAAGATACAGGCTCTGAACTGCTTTTTCTTTTGTATTTTTCAAAGATTCCCCTAATGAAATATAAAGACATTTTGTCTCCTTGATAGATTGTTACCAACAAGGGTATAAAGATACTGGTTTAGTTTGGTTGTTTTCAGAGGTGCCTCCTTTATGTAGAGACAACTCTTGTTTATCTGCTTAATTAAGAATCTTTCTGCCTAAAAGATTCATAGTTATGAGTTAGGTGGCCTATAAAACAAATTTAAGAAGAAAAACAAGCTAAAATGTTCAGGTAATGGAGTGAACATGCATAGGAAATTTAGAAAACACTTTGAGATGACAAGAAAGACTTGTAACATATGCAGAAATCATATATCAGATATTTTGCACAGTGCTTTACTGGACGATAGTGGATTTACACATATTTGTCTCCATTTTTACAAATTCAGATTTCTGATTTGTAATCTTTTTTTTCTAGTCCAACCATATAACAGATGGAAAGCACATAGTGAGAGTCAAAGCCAGCCCTGCCATATTCCTCCTTATGTCGAGTGGCCTATAATGTTAGGACATTGATCCCAGGAGAGCTGTTGCATGTAGCAGCTCAGAGTAAAATCTGAATCAGTCATGACTGTTAGACCTCTCCACAATGAAATCCTAAAAGGTTTTTCACAGCATTATTTATCACCCCTTTTTATGTCACATAAAACTTAGCATTTAGCTGACTACTTCTAGTGTGTTAAGCGCTAGAAATAGGTTTCATCATAAGGCAAGAGGACTGCTGAGCAATCAGCAGCACATTCACGAAAAGAGGCAGCCAGGGCAGAAGAAAGTACCCAGAGAGGAAGGAGCAAAGAGGAGAATAATGAGCCCTGAGCCAATAGGGAAACCTTGAGCAAAGTTAATTAAGTTGAACACAATGATTACATAGTGTAAATTATAGAATACTTATGTATTGATTGACATTGAGTATTGACTAGGTCTGATCTTCCACTGACTGACGTTCGTGACAAGCACTTTGAAATGATTTCCATGCTTTTGCCAATATGACTTCACAGAGAATCAAATCACTTGCTGCTTGGGGAGATGCACAAATCACTCAGGCGCTTGGCGATTCTCTCCCTCTGCCTGTCAGCTTTGCAAAGTTGTACCATTTATGTCAGTCTTTTCCAGGACTGTATTAAATCAGTGCTGGAAACAGTTTCTGATCCTACATGAGTTTGTTAATTTAAACCATGAAAACTGACTTGGTTAACATATTTGTGAGCTAGAACAGAGGCAACAAAGTTGGGCAAAACCCCACCAGCCAACTGAGTAGCAGGTTTCACAAAAGCTGAGAAATAGAAAAAATAGTCTCAGGAGAATATAAAGGCAGCAAATTGTACTTAAGTGAAGGGATGTTTGAATTACGAGAAATGGATTCTTCAGAGTATCTTTGATGTTTTTATCCTAGGTGTTTCAAAGCGAATTGTGTTGATGTGCAAAGTCTGCAAGATTCATATTGTATGTAACTGTCTGTGTCAGCAAGTAGTCACAGAGCTTATGGAGGGGGAGTTCAGTTGTTATAACACACAGCCAACAACTCTAAAACTAAAAGAAAAGGAAAAGATATAGAACTGAACAAACTGAGCATGTATTGTGTGACCGCATGTGTAGGTACATATTTCCTTAAATTTGAATACCATCAAAAAGTACATTTTAATCTGGTTAATTCAACTAAAAAAGGGAAACTCATATAATTACAAATTCATTACAGAGAGTGAAATATTCCCTGGTTTGTTTTGGTATATTTTGATCTTTATGACATACAGCTAATGAAAACCTAATATTCAGTTTCTCAGGAAAAGATATTTCATAATGGCAACATAAAAATAATTTTGAATACCGAAAGGTATGTCCAAGCATTCAATACTTGGTAGGGTGCTTGTTTATTGCATCAGTGCGGCGTGGCATGGAAGCTTTCAGCCTGCAGCTCTGCTGAGGTGTTAGATTCTCTGGGGTTTAGGTCAGGCCAGTTTCCTGGCCGATCATCACAGTAACACCATAGTCATAAACCAGGTGTTGGTACTTTGCCAGTGTGGTCAGGTGCCATGTACTGCTGGAAAATGAAATCAGCATCACCATTATGCATGTCTGCAGAGGAAAGCATCAAGTCCTCTAAAATCTATTAGACAACTGAAGTGATTTTGGACACCAGCAGATGGCATGACTTCCCAAATCTTTACTAATTGTGAAAACTTCACACTGGACTTCAAGCAACTTGGATCACGTGCCTCTCCACTCTTCTTCCAGACTTTCCCAAGTCTGGAAGGACCTTGGTTCTTAAATTAAATGCAAATTTTACTTTTATCTGAAAAGATGACTTTGGACCACAGAGCAACTGTCCTGTCCTATTTCTCCTTAGCTCAGCTAAGACTTTTCTGACGTTGACTGCAAACTGTCTGTATGACAGTTTGGGTAATGCTCCCTCTAAGCAAGATAAGATTGGCTGAAAAAAAACTGTTGTTATTTAACTTTTGGAGAAATTTGTATTTTTCTCAAAACGTCTGGCAATTTGTTTTTATTGTTCCTGAAAGGAAAATCTACAGTACTGATAATAGGCCAAATATGGTAAATCTGGCACATAACCTACTATGTTCAAATATGGCTTGACAAAGTTCTGAAAAATATGATCTAGGGTTAAAAGTCAGATAAAAAGTCAACACTGTTTCAAAAATAGCGGCAATATACATTAATAAAAATGCAGTCGGGCATATTTGAGATTAAGAGCATATCATGATTTCATTTCCTGCAATTTTACCGCTGACAACCTCTTTCTGCTTTATCAACTCCACTGAGCTAATTAAATTCATCCACTGTATAAACTGCAGCTGCAGCTGACTTTGTAAATGATTGACTGAGCTTTAGCTGCCTTGTTTGAAGGCACAGATCTTCTTAGAAGCATTTAAAAGCACTAAAGTCAGTTACAATTCGGAATTCATACTATTTTGCCAGATCTGTGCTTCCCCTCTGAAACAGCGTGACTAAATGACTATATCCAATCACTGTGCTGAATGACCAGAGTGAAGGGAGCTGCAAAGTGAATTTTATAATTCCCACATAAGACGGAGCTTGCACTGAAAAAGAGATCACAGCAAGGTGAAATCCACCTTCTAATCCCCTGCCAAAATCTCAGCTGTGAAAATAAGAGAGCTGTTCTTCCCTTAGTGTTATGTTGGTGGGTAGTGAGAAAACTGAAGCTCTAACAAGGATCCTCTCTCTTCTCTGGCTCCCCCACTGACACTTCTTCTCCTTACCTACTGGCAAAGTCCTAAATCGCTCTGGCTGTGGACAAAAATACAGTTAATAAATCTTACCGCCAGCAGGGAAGTGCTTGCAATAAAGTGTGTTTTTTGTAAAAGTGGCTGTATGTGTGAAAGGAAACCATAGTGTCTTACAAAAGTACCCATCTAATAGATAAACACAAAGCAGCCAATGACCGTGAAGCAGTGAAGGGTAGATGGTTTTTAAAACATTTTTAAAACTTTTTACAAATCTATAAAAAGATGCAAAGTTTAACTTTCTGGGCTACCTGCAACTAGCTAAATGTAAAAAAAATGCTGCACATCAATTTAAAAAGACTTTCCCTATGGTGAAACACAGAGGTGGCAGCATATTGCTGTGGGGATGCATTTCTTCAGCATGTACAGGGTAATTAGTCAGAATTGATGAGAAGAAGGATGGAGCTAAATACGGGACAACCCCTTTCATCCAGACAACAACCCAAAAAAATACTGCCAGAACTTCCATTTAATTTAGATAAAAGCATATTTTGGGTGTTTGAATGGTTTATTCAAAGTCTAGGCCCAAATCCAATTGAGAATATTTGGTCATACTTAAAAATTGATGTTCCCAGTTTGAGTTATTCTGCAAGAAGAATAGTCCAGTTCCAAGTTCCATTTCAATTAAATTCATAAAGTTGGTTGAGATGACAAGAAATGAGTGTGTGTCTACCTAATAAGACCCCAGTAATTTATAATAAAGGTGTTGGTGGTTTTAGCATGACAAAATATATAAGAGTTCAATTGATTTAAACAATTGCCAGGCATCTTTCCTCTGCAAATGTTTGTTAACTCTCTATAGTGGGGGAAAGAAAACAAATACATTTCAGTAAAGCTGCAACCTAGAGTGATTAATCTATCTAACCTATAATTTTTGTTAATTTGAAACCTTAAAATCAAGCATAAACACATTTCCACTGTGAGATGAAAAGAAGCATTAAAACAAAAAAAATGTTCAAAATGCAGGGGACATTAATAATTACCACATGACAAACTGATGACGAGGCATAAAAGCCATTCCATATTTAGATATGGATGTTCTGTGCCATGTCATGGCTGAAAGGATGGGTCATATAAATTGATATGCAGGTGCACTGAGGCACAGGGTTTCCTGCAGCATGCAGGCAGCTCTCTTGTCAGAGGTCTACTGAGGCATGACATGTAAAGACCCACACACACACACAAACATACACATCTCCCCTCTTGGCAGCCATCAGCTGCATGGCGGCTGATAAAAATATCACAGGCGCTATCAGGCAATTAAACAGGGAGACACAGCAAAGTGTGCTGGCTGCTTAATGGCTTCGACCTCCCCGCAGAGAAGTCACTGTGACTGCCCATTGGGGGCTTCAGACCACTGATGAAGTGGGAATCAAAAGAAGGGAGAACCCCCTACATTGGTCACAATGAACAATTTTTCTGTCATGTGCTGGAAGAGTTTCCTCAGACAGTGGGAAATTGTTTAGAGGGAAAAATGTCTATGGATAAACTCAAGTTAAGTTGTTTTATTCATTTAGAAGTATATAAAATAGCTATTGTTGCCTCAAGGTGTTTTATATAAATAACTATATAGTATTTGATAATGAATAGTTTAAAAAAAAGAACAGAAAAACTCAAGCTAGAGCTGAATTATTAAAATGCATATTTACTGTGTACACATGGCCTCTTAAGAGTACCCAGCATTCATTCATTAAAGGGGAGTAGTAAGACAAGCATTGCTTGACTTTTCTTTGAGGCCTGCAGAAGCTACAGAAAGTCCCAAGGGACGTTGTCCCTAATTGAAGTGGTTTTCCCCATGACCTGGAGGAAAGGTAACAGGACCACAGTTCGGCTATGGAGACTAGCTGCAGCGTTAGTCTCTTTGTCGATGCCCACACGTGGATCACCAGGACAGTTTCGCTTCCCTCAACTCGTCGCCCAGGACATCTTTTCTCCAGCACGGTTCACGTAAGAGTTGGGGTTTGGGCAGAGAAAATTAGTTTAGGATGGAATAATCTGAATAATGTTTATTTTATGACGTTTGCTTTTGTTTGCGTTGAGATACTCAGCTATTCAAGTGTTGGCAAACTAACTGCACAGCTGCTGATGTGTTCTGTATTGTTTTATAAAGTTAAGATAAACTTTGATGAAATCGTGGTTTTTAATCACAGATTGGCCATAACGCGACATCAAGGCTAATGCATTTTGATCCCTTTATTAATGGTATTTTAAAGTTACATGTTTGATGTTTAAGGAGTGGCAACAAGCTATAGGGTACACTTTTGTTAGCTCAAACCGCTAACGACTAAGCATGTGGCTTGTTGTCATCTTATGAGTGCATTTAGAATCATTTAGAATCATAGGAAATATTTCCCTAAATATTATTTTACTAAATGTGATAACTAATTAAACACCACTAAGAATCATTTATCCAGAAAGGTTGTTGGTTTTTATTCCAAATAATATTTCCTATTATTTCCAAATATTATTTCACTAAATAGGCAGTTAATAAAACTATTGAGAAATAGTCATCCAGAAGGTTGGTTTTATTCAGCAAATATTTGTTTGACATTTAATTTTATTAAAATAATGTTGTATCTGATGTTGCTTTGTGAATGGTGGTTTAAAGGTATACAAATATTGCCTAAGATAGTTCCAAGACTAACTTAACCTTATTTCCAGATTCCTCAAGATAATCTATTATTTTTGATAATAAATTCTTGTATTGGAGAAATTGTGTGAAGTTATTTCACATGTGTGCAGAGTTTTGCTGTTCAGTAATGTCAGAGCTTGATTCACCCTTTTCTATCTTGTCCTAATAGCACCACCCTATTCACAGGTCAACACTTTAACAGGCCAAGTTGTTATTTAATAAAATATTAATATTAAATAAAATAATAATAATAATAATCACAACATGCATACAATTAAGGAATCTTGAACCAGAACAATTATTGCTGATCAGATTTCAGACAATATCTTGAGTCCCCCTCCCCAACCCTTGCTGAGTCTGGGGCTCTGTAATCACTGAACAGTTCAGCTTTGTGTCACAATCACTACCAAACTTGGTTTTATAGTGAAAAGCTATTTTCTAATCTGAGTCTGCAAGGACTATCACCATCACGACATTCCTCGTGCGTGGAAACGTTCTGACCCTGGAAGCAACATTGAAGAGGTGAAGGATCTACACTCTGTAATGGACATTCCTGGAGCCCAAATGGCCATTATCAACTGGCTGATAGAGGCTGGTATCAGCTCTATGTCTCAGCCCCTGCCATGATCACCACTCTCCCTTCAGCAGGGGATCTTTGATGAACTCCATATCACCTCACACAATCATAGCGATACAAGGTGGCACCGTTCTGGACATGGGCTTTGTGTAGGTTTTGTGTGCAGCCAATATTGTTGTGTACTTGAGAGACAGAGAAAGAGAGGCAAAAAATAAATCAAAAAGATACTGCAAGAATAAAAAAAAAAAAGTGAGCGTGTGTGTGTTCAATGTTCCCTCGGTTGAGGCTGCAGCTAATGGACTAAGATAGTACCTTCTCCATTACAGCAGCAGTGCTGATGACCCAAATGGACATTCTCCATGGAGGCAGAGAATGTACTGTGGAGCGAGTTATTTGCTAGCTTGAAAAACCTTTCTCAAGTGAGATATGAGCATTACCGAGAAAAAAGGAATATTTTACATGAGCAACTATTAATTCTGACCTGGGTAAACCCTTTTAAATGAAACAGGTGTGTTTTCATTCTTAGACAGATGACTAAAATATTGAAACCGTGCAATGTTAAACTAAAGCTCACTTAAAATCCTTCCTGAATATGTTGGGTGATCATTAAGGAGAAGAATTGGGAGGTAGTTTGGGGATTCATTGGTATTTATAACCCTGGAACACTTTATATATTCATTTCATGTGTTTTATTGGGAATTTATATGAAATACCAGCAAAAACTAGCATGTAATTTTGTTGTGGAACAAAAACAGAACATGGTTTGGAAATTTGTAAAAACCTCTTTGTTCCTAGGTCTTTGTGATGCTGTTTCTTCAAAAATGTTCTCTAACCAAACTCGGAGGCCTTCACGGAGAAGCAATTTTTATACTGAGATTAAATTACACACTGATTATCTCTATTTATGCTTGAAGTGAGTTTTCTTGCAATTAGCTGCACTGTAATTTATTTAGGGATATCAAAGTAAAGGCTATATACATATACCTGTTAAACCTTTCAGATTTTTTAAAATATATTTTCAATATATGCATAATTCTTCGTTAGTAATGCAATTATGTACTAGTTTGTGTTGGTGTAGTGCAAGGCATAAACTCCATAGTGCCAGATGAGTGTGGTAAACCTGTCTGAGACATACTAAGGGATGCTACTTTATCAGCATTGATATCTATTTGAATAAGAGAGACAGAGAAAAGGCAAAAATAACACATAGAAGAATTAAAATGGGGAAAACTATGTTTATGTAACAGTGGCTGTGTCTACTCTCTCTATTGGCACTAACATCTAGAGAAAGAGCCGCCAAAGTCAGTTCTGGTCCTGTCTGCGCCTTCTCCACAGCTCAACCTCCCAGTGTGTGTGTGCTGCAGACAAAGATATGGCTCTCAAAGGGGCCTGCACAGAGCGGCTCAAAGGCTTCCATTTCTGCTTGCTCCTCTCAGTTTCCCTCAATCACATTTTTGATGGAAAAAAAATCCAGTGTATACATTTCAACATGGTGTAGCACTGTAGCACTGACAAAATGACTCATTATGCTTTGCTTCACAATTCCCTCTCCCCCTCCCCGGATTCTGCAAAATGGCTGGCTCCGTGTGCTGGTTTTAGCCCATCACCCTGCCTTTGTAGTGACCTTGAGACTGAAATGAAGGCGGAATGTTGCTCCCGTAACCGCCACAACACTGTTTCTCTCCCCCATTTGACTAATACCCACAGAGCAAAAATTTATCTCATTTACAGAGACAGGTGGAGGGTGGGTGAAAATCACCCTCTACATAACTACTATCAATCACGATAAGATTAAGATGCGTTTTTCTGGGCCATTTTATTTCTCATTAACTTAAAGTTGTTAATAAAACACAAAGCTGATTCATGGCATCAGAGCCTCTTTATACCATCTACAGTCGTTATTACAGTTGTACACGATGAATAAAAAATTCAATTCAATTCAATTCAGTTTATTTAGTCAGATTCAGTTATTTATTCAAATTGGATAAAAAGTTTTTCTGTCTAAGGAAACCCAGCAGACTGCATCGAGTCAGTGACTTGTAGCATTCACTCCTCCCGGATGAGCATGTAGAGACAGTGGACAGTCACTGCCGTTGACTTTGCAGCAATCCCTCATACTGAGCATGCATGTAGCGACAGTGGAGAGGAAAAACTCACTTTTAACAGGAAGAAACCTCTAGCAGAACCAGGCTCAGTGTGAGCGGCCATCTGTCACGACTGACTGGGGGTTAGAGAGAACAGAGCAGAGACACAAAGAGAACAAAGAAGCACTGATCCAGGAGTCCTTTCTATGGGACGGAAAAGGTAAATGTTAATGGATGTAGCTCCTTTAGTCGTTTCACCTAGAAAAAAGGAACAGAGAAACTCTGAGCCAGTTTTCAAGGTTAGAGTCTGAAAGAGAGCACATAGAGTTAGTCACAGTAAAAGCTCAGTCAATTGCCATGTCTAGGAGAGAGAAAGGGTTAAACACTGAAAGACAGGGCCATGTGGATCATCGGTAGAGGGTGAGCATTAAGTTGTTGCCAGCAGAAGCTTGGACGATGCCCCTCTCCAGAAAGGTGTCACAGGTAGACACAGAGTCAGGCCAGCTGTAGCTTCTAGGAAGAGAAAAGAGAGAGAACAAAGATAAAAGCTGAAATATGATCTATCTTTTTAATTTTCATCAGAACTCTTGCTGCAGCATTTTGAATCAGCTGAAGGCTTTTAAATGCATTTTGTGGACATCCTGATAGTAAAGAATTACAATAGTCCAGCCTTGAAGTAACAAATGCATGGACTAGTTTTTCAGCGTCACCTCTGGACAGGATATTTCTAATTTTGGCAATGTTCCAGAGATGAAAGAAGGAAATCCTAGAAAACAAGTTTTAAATTCTTTGCTATACATTTTCCTTGTTTTATAAAAAAAAAATATAATAAAATTTTTCATTGTAACACCATTACAAGGCCATTTCTATTGCTGGTGACAAAGAATGTTTCTAGCAGCAAGATGCTCAGATTAAATGATGTGACAATGTGTGACACAAAACTGTCTGTTGTGATCAACCACTTCCGATGGCAAAAATATCCACACCCCCATGTGAAGAAACTTGTGACAGACCATGTGATCCAAACAACGGCATTCTTCCTACTCCCGGTGGAATGACGACGCAGGGCCAGCAACCAATTAATCAATAAAAAAGTAAGGTTAAAGACGTGGAAGACAATCGTACTGCTTGGACTAAATTAATAGGCACTTCCTTCCAGCCACATCTCAGGTTTTTAAAACTCATGAGCTATATTTACCATTCACTATCATCCTCAGGCTGGGCAGAGAAGGCTGAAAAAACATCATCAAATGCTAGCCACAATTTTATATAAAATTAAAATCTGATGAGCTTAAACGCTCTTATTTTCAGTGGTCAGTCATGGCTCAGCTGAGGATGAGGGTGAAATCAGGGGATCCCAGTGCGACGAGGTCGGAGCCTATCCAAATTCTGTCCTACTTTGACCACCTGAGCCTCTGCTTTCTGTGTTCTCTTTGCTGGCAGCTGACTCAGGCAGCACAGAACTAATTTGTTGCTTCACACCAATTCAAGTTGCACTGACCCTGCCAGGTAACACCTATTCTCCTCTCACCTATAGCTATCTTTTCCCCAATACCAGAAGCGATTACACCAAAATACAGCAAAAGAAACTTTACAGTTTGCCTAACCTAAAAAAAAGAATAATGTATATTACACATGGGGTAATTGGCGATCCCTACGGCCGACAAGGCTTGTGGTATAGGCTGCATTATCAAGACAGGCCCAATTACCATTTGCATACAAATTGCCCAGCTGGTACCTTGTTGTTATGACAACAGCACACAGCTCTCGGGATTCATTTGGAAGTGAACTATAAAAGGGGAACAGGCACCGAGAACTGTTAATGATGAAATTCCTTCTGCTTTTATAAAATAAGTTGTTTGTGACCCTTTGTACACAGGTGAAGCTGTTCTCAATACAAGAGCTGTTACCCACTGTAGACGCTGAGACAGTGATACGCTGGCCTCTGTATAAAAAGGTGAACAAACTGTATGTAAAGCCCTCAGCATACAATATCTGAAACAACAGCAAAGTAATTGTTAGACTATCAAGCTGTCCTTCCATGTTTCTTCTATGTTGGGGGGTTTCTTTTATAAATCATTAGTAATTTACATCCAAGAGACTTTTTATAGTGCATTTTCTTCTTTAGGGTTCCCTTGATTTTGTGAAACTCTGCGTAATTCCTCACTATGAGTCATGTCATATTCTCAGAGCCAGAGAGAGAAGGCAAATTCTGCTGGTGACACAGTGTCCTCTACTGGCAGTGTGTGGCAGGTAGTTTACACAACTGCCAGTCTGGCTGAAAAGATAATATTTAGCTCAAGGGCAACTGAGCTGATTCTTTTCCAAAGTCATCGCGCCTCAGCTTACTGGTCAGCTAAGTTGCCCTGCGTTGGACTCCTTGAGTATTCTGTCAACACAGCATATTTATTTATTTCAACAACCTCCACAAGATGTTGGTTTAATCATTGGCCTCAGTGCAGCTGTCAAACCATAATTTGCAACTCATTTTCTAGTCCACAGAGAAGCCAACCTGCTTCTGGCATCTGATGGGTCTAGACTTGACCCCTCAGCTGATTTATGATACTGAGCCCTCACATGTTATTTTTTCCTCCATAGCATGTGAAATATGAAACCCCACTGACTGTCCTGTAACAGATTGTCAGAAATAACTTGCCAAACTACCTCAGTCTGGATTTAAACAGCTGTATCAGCAGCAAGACAACACATAAGGATGTGTTTGTATATGCATTTGTGTGTATTCCAACCTCAACCTGAGGGTGGGAGTTGAGGGAAGGTGACACATTGTGCCTCTCCAGCATATAAATTGAGCATTCTACCCTCTGGTGTAGCAGCATGACAGTTTAGTAAGTTTCTCTTCCACAAACGTGCAACACTTCTCAAGGCCATAACTTGCCTGCAGCACGGATCCTTACCAAAGCAGCATCAGGCTCATTTGTCACTTACAATCCAATTCAACATGGCAACTCAATGGGGACTTTGTGGAGCGGGGAAGATAAGCCATGACTTCTGTGTGGCCATGAAGACTCTGCCGGCTGAAGATCATCAGGTTGTAGATATAAGCAAGCTTACTGCAATGTCAATATTGATTAAAACTGTGTACTGTATTCAGAATAGGAGCAAAAATGTTTATTTTGCTTATTGTGCAGATAGCAGCCATTGCATCAAGGAGCAATGAGCGTGCTAAAGAATTTGCCAAGAAGCACTCTATTCCTAAGGTTTATGGAAGCTATGAGGAGCTGGCCAGAGACCCAGATATTGGTGAGTTAGGCACTCAGAACAAGCCAACTGCACAGGTGGATAATGGGGTTTTAGTGTTACTTGTAGAAGCTAAAGATAAAACATCTGTGTCCTCACAGATATTGTCTACCTGGGAGTGCTGCACACAGAGCATTGGCGAGTTGGTCTGCTGTTCCTCAAGGCTAGGAAGAACGTCCTGTGTGAGAAACCCTTTGCAATGAACTCTAGACAGGTCAAAGAGCTGGTTGAGGCCGCCAAGGAAAACAATGTGTTTCTCATGGAGGTAAGGTAGATCTTTGCCCATCAGAAGATTTTTGTGTATTTTATATTATATTCCGTCTAACTGTTGCTATTAAACCTTACATTTCAAGAGTATTGAAAAAAAATAATGCCTTATGACAGTAACACTCCCACATCCTCTTTCTATATGTTTAACACTGTAACATACACAATTTGATCAATACGTAAGCTAGCCAGAAAGTGATATTTCTGAACAAGCAATATCATTCTTAGATGGTGGTTTTTTTATAGGAAAAAAGTAAAAAAATAAATAAATTGGTGCTGTCACTAAAAAGCAATGTGACCAGTCATGATGCAGAACAACACTGTGAATTCCACACCACTGATCTCCGTTTTCACACAGTATTCAGACCAAGGGTGGATCAGAAGCGACACACATTCTTCAAAGATTGATGTTCCACAAAATCTTCTTTATTTTCCCACCTTTTGAACCCATGTAAGGTGTTTATTTACAATGTCAGTATCCTTTCACCCCTTTTTCGTACACCCTTTACACATTGACATGCTAATATTGATCATGCTGTTGAAGGTCTTAGTGCGATTAGACAAATTGTTTTGCACGTGAAAACCAGTCTTAACAAGACAGGCTGTGTTCAGTAAAGAAGATTCAGTTCAGTGAAGATTTATGGTAACAATTTGCGACATCAGCAAAAGTTTAGCATGAAGTGGCTTCTGTTGTAGTTGTGCAAGGTTGACTGCTCTGTCCTATTCTAGGCCATATGGTCCCGCTGTTTTCCAGTGCATGCTGCGGTGCGCAAGCTGTTGGCTGAAGAGGCAGTAGGTGAGGTGAAGCTGGTGAAGGCCTACTTTGGCTCCCCTCAGCTGCACATCCCACGTTCAGTGGAGAAGGAGCTGGGAGGGGGAGCTCTGCTGGATATAGGAGTGTACTGCCTACAGTTTGTACTGATGGTGTTTAACGGCGAGAGGCCAGACTCTATCCAGGCCTCGGGTGTGCTGCTTGACTCGGGTAATTTTTTTAGCATGCAGGAGTTGCAGGAAGGTATGGGCTGTACCTTATTATTATTAACCAAAGAGCATGACTCAGTTAATCACAAAGTGAGCCTGACTGAAGTGTAGGATTGAAAAATCCATGAGTGACACATTACAGTTACTTATACCTCAGGGCATAATTGTTTTCACTGAAAATCCTAGATTTATTATCATTATTAAAATGTAAGACTAATCCACATACCCTTCAGACAACACAGTAATACTGTATAACTGTGAGGAAAAAAATTACAGCTTAAAAAAAAAAATTAAAATATATATAATATTATATATATATATATATATTATAATTTTTAGCAATAAAAATTGAAGTTTACTTAATTACTCAATTAATTAATGTTATAATACTAAAAATAATAATAACAATCACAATATATTATATAATATTATTTTTATGTTTTGTTGGTTATTGCTGTTTTCATTTTCCTGTGTCCCTTTTGTATTTCCTCTCTGCCCTGTTGATCTTTGTCTCTTTAAGATTGCCCTGGCCTATCCAATCTGCCCCTTTAACCACATATGGGCTTTTAATTCAATTCAATTCAATTTATTTATATAGCGCCATTTCACAACACATGTCATCTCAACGCACTTCACAAAATCAGCTACATACATTCCAATTAATCCTAACCATTGAACAGTGCAGTCATATTCAGATTTTATGCAATTAATTTGACAAAGTCAACTGTTTCTCCCTTTTTAGAGCAATCTGCCACTGACACAATATGGCAACCAGTCTCAACATGACAGGAACTTGAAAATAAATTAATAAATACATAAAAAATAACAACCATCTGTTAATTGTTCTCTAAAAGAATTTTAATAATGTCACAAGGTATTGGCCGTATAAAGTTTTTTATTTGTTGATTTTGACCCTCCATTAAAAAAAAAACATAAAATCTTTCTAGAAATGTTGTTACTTTTTTCTAATCAGTTTCACAGCTTTTGGCATATTTTTTTTATATTATTTGGTAGGAGTGGATGAGTCTGTGGTTGTGGTCATGAAATTCTCCAGGAAGAGGATGGCACTCTGTGCCTTTTCAATAGCAGCTCGCTTTCAAAACGATGCTGTTATCAGTGGCACCAAGGGCTCTATTAAGGTATGTTTTGCCATCACTGTGCTAAGCCATTTCACCTAATTAAGAAATAATGCATATTCAAAAAAATGCATAGTAACTTTCTTGAAAAATTAAGCTGAAGAATTTAGACAACGATCTGTTTGATGATTTAAGAGTTAAGGGTCTGGACTGTTAAAACACAGTACCATCTCTTTTCCCTTTAGGTGCTAGGGCCCATGCACTGCCCCACCACGCTGGTAGTGAATGACAAGAAGACAGAATACCCTCTGCCTGAACCGTGCCTTCCTCTGAACTTCACCAACAGCACTGGGCTTCGTTACGAGGCGGAGGAAGTGAGGCAGTGCCTGTTAAAAGGTAGGTCAGGATGAAAGGGAAGGTGTGCATTTGTCTTCAAATGATTACAAGGTTTGAAAGGCTCAAACCACTGTTTTAAAGGGCACTGCAATTCAGTGAAATAGTTGCATTCTTGGTAGATCCTGAAAAACCTAAGATGAAGAATCATACACGACAGCACCCATCTTATTGGGTCAGTCTGGGTGCTGTTTTCTGTCCTAAGAGTGTCCTCTTTAGTATGTTATTATTAGAGGCTTATTTTTGCCCCTTCTTTCCATTTGCATAATCTTTTTTTATCCCTGCTTTACCACACTCTTTGCTTCATCCTGAATATGTACATAAAATTAGCTGCATTTCTGTCCCACTGTCTGATCGTCCTGCTTCGCTCATCTGCCTTTGCAGGACTTAAGGAGAGCCCACGGATGCCTCTGGCTGACTCTGTTCTACTGACAGAGATCATGGATGAAATCAGGAAACAGGTGGGAGTCGTCTTCAGCCAGGACAGAAAGTGACATCAGACGAAAGAAGGAAAGTTTACCTCCCCCATTAGTAAACCTGCTCAGCTGGTACTGAGGGAGTTGCTTGAGGCCGGGTTTGGATTGTTAGAATAAGCAGATCACAAATAAGCCTGAGCACAGTAATTGTGACTGGGATTTGCTACCAAAGCCACAATCAATAGATCATAAAAACATGTGACCTGTCTGTTTGAACTCTCTCTATATATATATATTTATATCATTTAGTTGCATCCGGATTGTCAAAAACATTGTTCTGTAACAAACATATTGGAACTGTTTCATTTAGTAAAACACATTTAAAAGCACTTGTTTAATCAGGGAAATCCCATCATAAAGCAACAGACCAACTATGTTGTGCTGCAGCATCTTTCATTCCTTATTCTTATCCTTTAAAGTTAAACAGAGCTGTTACTAAGCTGTGTGATTGATTAATTCAATAAAGAACTGATTGCAAAGGTTTGTTTTCAAATAGCATCCTTTGTAAAGCAGAAAAGACTCAATGTGGCACTTTACAGTGGAGGTGTTCTGACCCTTCCAGCAGTGTATAAAGTGATTCAAAAACATTTTACCCTGTCTATTTATAAGATTAGGAAATTGAAGACTGGTCCTGCAAGTCAGCAATGAGCATGCCTCATTTAATTTAATACTTGGTCTTAATTTTTTTATGCCCACAGGATGATTAAAATTCACAACTGTGAAATGGAATGTTTCCTTCATATTATTTTGCCTTTTCTATGTTGCTTAAGAAGGACTTATGTTCAGGCCTAATCCTGCTCTGACTTTCATGAATGCTCTCAGAATGTGTCACTGATGACAGAGGATCCATAATAGCATTCACTTTTTTTTCTCTGAGCTATGCTTTTCCCAGAAAAGCAGGGGGGCTTCATCTGAGAAAAAAAATTCAACCCAAAATTAAAATTATTCATATCCCTCACACATTTAGAGTCACAACCAATAAATTTGTTTCTGATTGAAATGACACAGGCATCGCCTAAAAGATAATGTCTATAATGAAAAAAATAATCTATTTTTTATTGAATTATACCATTCTCTATAATCAATAGGAAAATCATTATTAGCATTAAAGCAATGAAAGACTTAACATTCTGACCATTCTGATCCCTTTTTTGATGATCCATCTTAAGTGATGGGCTGCACAGTGGCACAGTTAGTAACACTGCTGCCTTGCAGCGAGAAAGTCCTTGGTTTAAATCTCGGCCTAGGCTCTTTCTGCATGAAGTTTGCAAAAAAAGGCAGTGGTGCTAAAATCTATTTTTTATTCGTCCACTATGGTTAGCTCTAAGGAAGAAGGTGTTGTCATGATCACTTTGCATTAAAATAACTTTACTAGCAACTATGTTGCCATTAGAAAGATTTTACTCCAATCAAACATTCATCAAATCATTGAGAACTTCAAGGCAGGGTTCCTCTGAAATTATGAAAACATTAGGGTGAGTGTCCAGAAAAAAAGTGTCCAGACCATGCCCTAAGGGAGATTCAACTAAGAGAATGGGTTGCCACCATTGCACAGCAATGTGAGTAGGAAGGGGGATGAACCTTAAAGATGATGGAGTGGTATTAAAAAGAGATCTAAGAAAGCCATGTTTCACCGAGAAAAAATATTAAGGACATTTTATAGTTGTGCAGGAAGTACCATATTTTGACTGCAGCGGATTGGTGTAAAGTCTGTAAAGACTGGTAAAAATGTAAATGCTACCATTGGTCCTCTGTCATCAGTGGCACATCCTGAGAGCATTCATGAGTGCGGTTGCCTCACATTCAAGGAACTCACGATTTTGCCTGAAAACACTGCCATTAATTAAGAACGGGATTAGAACATCCTCTAGGTGAAAGTTTGATCATCTATCCAGGGGCAACTGAGTAATAAACAATCATTTTTCTTATGACACAACATCATGTCTCAAGGCAAAAGCAATAACAAAGTTGTTTAAGGATCAAAAGATTCTTTCACTCAATTTCCAGGAAACTCCCCAGATCTTAATCCTACTGAGAACCTATTGGCACTTTGAATAGGCTTGATGTAATACTGAAAAAAGCCTTTGAAACTCATGAAATGTTTGTTTTGTACTTCAGTACATCATCAAAACATCTAACAATAAGATTTAACCACAGTGAAGCAGTAAAGTTTGTAAAAAATAATTTCTTTCAGTCTCAAAACTGTTGGTCATGCCTGTGCATCCATCAGAGTGGCACATGTGGCACTGACAGGGTATTCAGTAGAAATTTTCTTATGGACCTTTTATAATTTAAATACAGTAATAATTAGGTATTCATTACTCATGGAAACTTCTTGAGACAGACAAGCACTGGAAAACGGTTTGTGAGAGTCCCCGCTAAAAAATGCACCACTAATAAATCGCATACAAATACATGTTCAACATGGTAAATGGTCTGCACATTTTAAAACTTAGACAGTTTCAGTTTCAGTTTAATGATAGCTAAAACTACCAATTGTACACAGTAAATATGAAAAATGAAATTTAGTTTTTCAAATCCATACCTTTTTTCTCCAATTGTTTTACATTTCTAAAAGAAAATATATATATATATATTTTAAAGATCAACTCACATAAACTCTACCAGTTATTAAAGAAATGCACTGACAAGTACTGTGGCAAGGAAGACTCAACACAACACACAGTTTAAAAAAGGAATAAAGTTTACAAAATGAATCAATGAATGAATTTCTTATTTCTATGAGAAATTTAAATAATGCATAAAGTTTTATTTTGCAACTATAAATAATTCGTTTACAATCATTTTCATGGATATTTTTACTTATTTAATTTTTTAGATAAATCTGTTGCAAAACGAAAGAAAGATTAATAACAAAATAATAAGATTAGGACATACAGGACTTAATTATACACTTTTAAAAATACAAAAGCAAAATACAAGGAAAAGTGACTACTCTGGGGAGGATGAAACAATAGGACAGGTTATATTGGAATGTCAGAAATAAGAAGATATATGAGACATAATTTGAAAAGATTAAATAAAAGTTTTTACTGACACATTGCAAAAACATTAAGGGAGCACACAATAAAAAAATGAATATGACTGTGTTGTATATCCATACAAACATACATTTGTGAAATTAAACCATGATGAACTACACCTCATACCTGTTGGTGGCGGTAATGGGCACCTTCAATTTTTTGGCAACAGCAAAACAGACCCATGAAGAAGAAAGGATGACAAATTATGCTCTCTCGCCACCTGGTGGCTACTACGGCGTCCTTCAGGCGTTGCGCTGACTTGTGTGGGCAGAGACTGCTGAGGGCGTTTGGTTGAACATGGCAACCAGGTGGGGAATCTGCAGCGCCGGGAAGATCAGCCATGACTTCACTGTGGCTCTGAAAACTCTTCCTGCTGAAGACCATCAGGTGGGTACGTTAAGCTGCAGCAGAAATCATCCAGCTATTTTCTTGCAAGGCGATTTGTCGGTACCCTGGGCGGTTCTTGTGACAATCAGATGGCGTGTTTTTTCTGAGTAGAAGTTCTGTTAAAACTGTTTCTGCTTCCCTGCTGAACGGACAGGGTTGACATTTTGCTGGCAGTGGATTTTAGCGAGTTGGACAAACACGAGTTGAACATGCAAACTCCAGGCCGTGGTCAAACAGTAGAAGCTCGTACACTTTTACCGTAAAGTACGCATTATAGGGGCATCTAGAGGTTACTCCTTTTTACGTAATCTGCACTTCACAAATCTGACTTTTTTATGGAAGAATGGCGAGAGGAAGGCTACATTCGTCCTGTTTGAGATTTGCAACAAGCCATTTAGGAGACACGGTTAACATGTGAAAGAAAAGTGCTTTCCTACAAGGAAGGCGCTGGATGGAGGAAAACTACCACTTCACGTCATTCTGAACTCATCCTTCTCACCCTGAAATAGAATGTTGGCAGCATCATGCTGTGAGATGCTTTTCTATAGCAGGGAAAAGTAGGGTGCTCAGAGTTGATGGGAAAAACATCTAAAAGAGGCTGCACAGGATTTGAGAGTATGTGTAGTCTAGTCAAAGTCCAGACCTAAATCCAATTGGGAATTTGTAGCAAAATCTAGAAACTAATGTTAATCTTCTCCATCCAGTCTGATTGAGCTATTTTGCAGAGAAGAATAAGAATCGATCTTTTCTCTGGATTTGCATAGGTGGTAGAGGCCTAACCCACAAGATTTACTGGAGTAATTGTAGAGAGAGGTGGTTCTGTTTTGACTCGGAGTGGCTGAATATAAATGTACACACACTTTTCTGACTTTTTGTTCTTAAACATTTTGACCACCATGTATCATTTTCTTTCTACTTCACATTTATGCACTACTTTGTGTTGGTCTGTCATAGAGAATTTTAAAAGTTTTTGTTGTAACATGACTGAACACTTTTTCAAGGAACTGTAAATGTAATAAAAGAACATTTTGTTAGAAATTGTTAGCTGTAATGTGGATTTATTACTTTTACAAGACAGTAAATGCGTAAAGAGGGCCTCATTAAGGTGGTAGTTCTGGAACTCATCTGACTGTATTTACAGGTTGTGGCTGTTGCAGCTCGTAAGCTGGAGGATGCTCAGGAGTTTGCCCGGAAACACAGCATCTCCCGGGCTTATGGCAGCTACGAGGAGCTGGCCAGAGATCCAGAAATAGGTCAGGTTCTGTCTGTCTGTCAGAGGCAGTGAAAAAACTTCTGCTCAATATCAAAATATTTTTTTATTTTTGACCCAGAGTTAATTTCCTGTTAGTATTTCTCACAGATTGTGGAGTATAATTCAGTACTCTGAATGACATGTGTCTTAATGTCTGCAGATGTGGTGTATGTTGGAGTTATCCACCCCTACCATCTGAACGCCTGTCGGCTCTTCACAAATGCTAAAAAAAATGTTCTGTGTGAGAAGCCGCTGGCCATGAACACCAAGGAAGTGAAGGAGATCCTGGACTGTGCCAAAAAGAATGACGTCTTCCTCATGGAGGTAAATAGGGAGCACAACAGGAAGTGTCATTTTTCTTTGTACTCTTTACTTACGGTACACAGTTGAACACCATCAAAAGCCTTAAAATACCTTTTTTTCTCCAGGCTGTGTGGACCCGCTTTTTCCCAGTCTCTGTGGAGATCAGAAAGCTGCTGGCTCAGGGGGAGATAGGCGAGGTGAAGATGGTCCGTACAGACTTTGGTGTGCCGCTTCTGCACGTGCCCAGATCGGTGCAGAAAGACCTGGGTGGGGGAGCATTACTAGATCTAGGTATCTACTGCCTGCAGTTTATAAGTATGGTGTACAATGGAGAGAAGCCAGAGAGTGTCCAAGCCAGCGGGGTCTGCCTGGAGACAGGTAATGAGTTAGCAAAATTATTTACTCATGTAACCTCTGAGAATTTGCATATTCAGTTACAGTCACATAAAACGTGGAATACTAGTAATTTAATAAAGGCTTCATGTACTACTACTTTTTCTGTGAAAACCAAAAATCGGGATAGGCCAGGAAAATTATGATCCATGCAATCTCTAATTTTTACACCGCTTTCTGAGTTTGGCACAATAAATGTTAACCTTCTAGAGATCTAATTTTTTTACCACCATTCTCTGCATTTAGAAGCCCTGAAAGGCCAACAATGAACCCACTAAACACCAAAAAGTGCTTTTTTTTTTTAAATAAAAAGGATAGACCATCACAAAATTAAATGGAATGGTCAGAAAACATCAGAAAAAGTGGATCGTTGCATACCTTACAGATCTGATACAAAAGGAATGTATCTAAAAAGAATGTCCCCAAAGGTTATATTCACCTCATGATAGACCCTGTAGAAAAAACTAAATTAGGTCAGATTACTTTTATTTTTGGCTTTCGTGGCCATGTTTTCAGTTTCAGCTTCTTTTCTTTAGATCTATATCATATTTTTTTTGTCCGTCTAGGAGTGGACGAGACCGTGGCGGTCATGCTCAGGTTCTCTAGAAACAGAATGGCGGTGTTCACCTGCTCTGCTGGTGTGCAGCTGCCCAATGATGCCATCATTGCTGGAACAAAAGGCACGATCCAGGTAGGTCATCAAGGGTGGGATGGCATCAGTTTATCACTGTTTTATGTGAAGGGAAATTAGAAGTGTGTTCAGACATTGGTTTGACATTAGTTCATTGCACGTGCTCCAGGTCCTTTCTCCTATGTGGTGCCCAACATCACTGGTTGTTAATGGGAAGGAGACCCAGTACCCGGTGCCTGAACCCTACTTGCCTCTCAACTTTACCAACAGCACAGGAATGCGCTACGAAGCAGAGGAGGTCCGGCAATGTCTGCTCAAAGGTAATGAGACATCGACAATTTTTCAGTCTATAGTTCTGGTACCATTAGCTGCATAACCTCTAAGACTGCAGTACCCCCCCCCCCCTGCATTTTAGACATCGGTATAAACATAAACCCAACTTATTGGAATTAATTACATTTTTTTTCAATGGTTTGAATAAAATCAGTCATTTATCTATCAGCATTTTGTAATCACATTATAAAACACAGTTTAAAACAAAAGCTATTATGGTCACATGGTTCACAATAGTTTTGTAACTGTATATCTGACTCGGCACATACAGCTTCAAAAAGTCTTCAATAAACAAGCATCTCGCTCTGCAGAAGATCTTTGCACCTGGACGTGCATCGTCAGTAGTTCGGCTCATAACATGTTAAAAAAAACAACTTCTGGCTAGCGTTTGCTGTTTGTACATAGAAAAAACTTGGTTTTAGTTTCTGAATGACTTGATCACTTTACCACCACTTTACCTATTAGAACAATTTAATGATTCATTAAACAAGTGTCCCCAAATACAGAGGCACATAGACCCTGAAGGCACGGTACTTGAATAGCCAACACTTTCTGCAACCCTCACTCTTGGCGATACTCATATTTTGTACATTCATACTGCAATAACGATAAATTTACAATATATCGTGCTGCCTTAGTTCTCTTTTATTTGTGTGCAGACAAAACGTGCAGTTATAATTGTTCTTCTGCTTGAAGTACTAAGCACTTTGCTTCTGGACATCGTAAGTATTAATGGCTAGTGTTGACACGTAACACCATACTGTAATCAGGTCTCTCCTAAACCGCTGTTGGTCTGACGGAGAACTTGGCTTCAACCGAGCAGGTCACATTACGCAGACAGGCTGGTAGGGAGCAGCAGTGACCAAGACAAGCTCTCTTTTACTGTGAACGCTAGTGTAAAGGTTATACTAACCCTTGTATTGTCAGGAAACCCTTAGATCTGTTAGATTTAAACCAACATTTTACATTGCTTGTCAGGGATGGAAAATTACTGCCTTGGCAGTTCCAGGTCTTTATATTGTCATAAATTCCTTACTTTTACATTGCAAACTTCCTAGAACTGTAGAGGTGTTAAAGAGAGCCGCTTCAGGAAAAGTCATGAAGTATGAGACACTTGATTCAATTTAAGAGAGTTGCATGGAATCAAATTGAATCCTTGGTGGTTCTAGTTTTATAGTAGAAGGTAATAAATAACCAAAACTCTACAGTAGGAGGGTTTGTGAAGAAGGAAAATGGGCTGTATTAACTAAAGGTGTGACAAGAACATAACCGGTGAACAATTAACATCTTGTAAAGCAGGGTTCAAAAGTCAACTCCATAAGCTCCGCCTCTTTACTGAAATCCTAATGGACCATGGCTGTCTGTACAAGCTGACTCATCTGTATGTTGGTCCTTGCAGGGCTGAAGGAGAGTTCAGTCATGCCTCATGCTGACTCTCTGCTGCTGGCTGAACTGGAGGATGGGATCCGCCGGCAGGTCGGGGTGGTGTACAGCCAGGACTGCCAGTAAATGTTACTTGTTCATGCTGGGATTTAGGAAAACCAGTTTACAGTGGAGACTAGCTTTCTCTTGTTGATTCAGGAATAGTTAACTTCATGTCATTTAAGAAGTGATTTAAAGTGTTTACACTGTTTGACCTCCAGCTTTGTGATTAACCTGTATCCTATTAGTTTTGACATATAAAACACTAAAGATGACCTCTCTCCTTCACATGTTAAGAAGCTTTTAATATGATATTTAATAAACCTAAAGCTAAACACCAGTTTTGCATACAAATGTATTGGAACTCACCGTGCACTGCCAACTATGCAATGAAATGTAAAATCTTGCATAATCTGTGAAATAAATTGTCTAGCAAATAAATAAAAAAAATTACATGTGTTGTTTTTCTTTTACCCATCTGTAAAGTTAGTGCAGCACCACACACCAAAATATGACAGAGACAGATCGCTGTGAAATCTTTTTTTGTCACATTTACATGTTTCATATCATTACCAAATATTTGTCTGAAAAAGAAAACTTTGAGTAATTAAGAGAAAAAAACGTATCCAAGTCAACCTGGTTCTATGAAAAGACGGTATGGCCCCCAAACCTGTGCCACAGGTTTCTGCAACAACTACCGTCAACAATAATAGATAACTGACAAGTCTTTACATCCCTTCCTTGCATAAGTGTTTAAATTCAGCCATTTTGGAGGATTTTGAGAATAAAAAAGCCTGTTTAACGTCATGCCTTAGGATCTCATTTTGATTTAACTAGTATTTGACTAGACTACAATTAATAGGGTCTGTTCAATGTTACTGCTTAGGATGGTCTTCAGTGTTAATATAATTGTGAACTGATGGTTGCACATTTTGTGAAACACATGATTCACAATAAATATGACTGTCTACTGGCATTTAAGTCTTGGTTTTTTAATTGATACTTTCATTTTGTGCGTATATTTACGTTACTGAGGGCATAAAGGTAATAAAAGCAACAAAAATCTTTTAAGTGAGCTGAGCCAAAAGAACCGGTTCCCTAAATGGAACCAGTGCATAATCCAGTGTTTTGTCGCCCCCCTGTGGAAGAGTGTGTCTTTAGATACTCCCACTTCCTGTAAAGACACTTCCTTGTTACTTTGAGAAACATGGCAACCAGGTGGGGAGTCTGCAGCGCGGGGAAGATCAGTCACGACTTTACTGTGGCCCTGAAGACTCTTCCTGCTCAAGACCATCAGGTTATATTCAGAATCAGAATCAGCTTTATTGCCAAGTTTGTACATACAAACAAGGAATTTGACTCCGGTACACTTTGCTCTTTGGTTTTTGTTTTTGCACTACAGAATATACATATCTACAATGTACAATATACACGTATATAAATAAATAAAAAGGTGCATTTGCAACTTCAGTATGCAGTTGTTTGGTACTCTATTGAATGTTCAACAGAGAAACAGCCTGGTGGAAGAAACTGTCTCTGTGGCGGCTGGTTTTAGTGAACAGCGCTCTGTAGCGTCGGCCTGAAGGCAGAACTCTAAACAGTTTATGTGCAGGGTGTGTGGGATCTGCAGAGATTTTAGCAGCTCTTTTCCTGACCCTTGACCTGTATAAGTCCTGGATGGAGGGAAGGTCAGCCCTGATGATTCTCTCTGCAGTCCTGATTATTCGTTGCAGTCTGGACCTGTCCTGTTTTGTGGATGAACCAAACCACACTGAGATGGATGAAGACAGGACAGACTGTCTTCATCCATCTCTTCATCCATTTGCTGCAATAGAGACACAAATTCAACATGTGATTTGAATGCAACACGTCTCATTGTGTATTACTGAGCCAATCTCTTCCTTGTTCTTAAATCGCAATCAGTATTTTTGCTGGATATAGATATTAATAGATATTGTTTCAGTCATACATTTTACAAAAACAATACGGCAAATACATTTTTTTTTTCGGCTGCAAAACAAAGTGGGCTCATATGAGTGATGCCCTCTGCTGGATAACGAATGGAAGTGCCAACAACAAAACCTACAGTTTAAGAACAGATTATTTGTGCAGGATTTTTATTAAAATGCAATGACTGATAAAAACTAATTTACAACTCAAGTATAGATAGTTATTGAAATCATCTGTGACTGTATTTACAGGTTGTGGCTGTTGCAGCTCGTAAGTTGGAGAATGCTCAGGAGTTTGCCAGAAAACACAGCATCTCCCGGGCTTACAGCAGCTATGAGGAACTGGCCAGAGATCCAGATATAGGTCAGTGTCTGTCTCTCAGAGGTTGTGATGATTGCTGCTGAACATACTCCACTTTGAAGTCGATGTTCTGACAAATTGAAGAGTCTATCCTTTAGATTTATCTCTGGCCTTCATTTTTAAATGTTTGCATAGATGTGGTGTACATTGGGAACATCCACCCTCATCATCTGAGTGCCTGTCTGCTCTTTATGAATGCCAAGAAAAATGTTCTGTGTGAGAAGCCGCTGGCCATGAACACCAAAGAAGTGAAAGAGATCCTGGACTCTGCTAAAAGCAATGAAGTCTTCCTCATGGAGGTAATAAAGCAGTAGACAGAAAGATAAGTTAAGATTCAACAATCACTCAGAGACTGGAACCTGATATTTTCCTAAACAACAATACTGAAAAATCTTATATTCAAGAGTTATTAAATGCATCAAAAATAAGACGACCTGGAATTTGCTGTCTATAAATGGATTAGCCAACAGCATGTACTTTGATGCACTTTGAGTATTATAAAAGTCAGATAAACGCACCACAGACATATGCTTTGATGGATTAATGAGAGGAACTTGTCATTCCAACATTGCTGCATTTCTAAAGTTAATTATTCTTCTTTTTTGGACACATTTTTTGTTCTCTCTGTCTTGTAGGCTTACATTTAAACCTGAAAATACTTCACGAAGAAAGATGAGCTCTAAAAATTTAAAACAGACATTAGATGTTACTAAAAAGGTCTCAAATATTTCTAATTCTAGTCGATTAATATTCCTTCATCTCTGCTTGCTGTCTTTTGTCTCTAGGCTGTGTGGACCCGCTTTTTCCCAGTTTCTATGGAGGTCAGAAGGCTGCTGGCGCACGGGGAGATTGGGGAGGTGAAGATGATCCGGTCAGAGTTTGGCATTCCTCTGTTGCACAGACCTAGATTAGTAGAGAAGGAGTTGGGTGGAGGAGCCTTGTTGAGTCTTGGCATGTACTGCCTGCAGCTCGTGTGTATGGTTTACAATGGAGAGAGGCCAGAAAGCATCCAAGCTACCGGAGTCTGCCTGGAGACAGGTAACGACTTAACCAGAGGGTTGAGTTTCATTGAAATACAGTGCTTTCATTATGTATGATACCCTGTATACCCTCATAATTACAGGGGTGGATGAGACTGTGATTGTCACTCTGAAGTTCTCAAACAAGCGAATGGCAGTGTTTACCTACTCTTCAAGTATGCAGCTTCCCAATGATGCCATTATTGTTGGAACCAAGGGCACAATTCAGGTAAGTCATTAAGGGGAGGTTAGGTTAACAAATAAATGCAATGTAAATGGAATATTTTCATTTTATTTAAAAAAGAAAAGCCTTTCTATGGTCTTTTAAAAATATTTTTTAGATCCCTGCCTGGATGTGGTGCCCTACATCATTAGTTGTGAATGGGAAGGAGACCCAGTACCCCTTGCCAGAACCCTGTTTGCCTCTGAACTTCAACAATGGCACCGGGTTGCGTTATGAAGCAGAAGAGGTCCGACAGTGTTTGATTAAAGGTAATTAAATTTTTTTTGCATGTATTAGTCTGTATTAATACTAATATAAACTGCTCAAAAAAATAAAGGGAACACTCAAATAACACATCCTAGATCTGAATGAATGAAATATTCTCATTGAATACTTTGTTCTGTACAAAGTTGAATGTGCTGACAACAAAATCACACAAAAATCATCAATGGAAATCAAATTTATTAACCAACGGAGGCCTGGATTTGGAGTCACACACAAAATTAAAGTGGAAAAACACTACAGGCTGATCCAACTTTGATGTAATGTCCTTAAAACAAGTCAAAATGAGGCTCAGTATTGTGTGTGGCCTCCACGTGCCTGTATGACCTCCCTACAACGCCTGAGCATGCTCCTGATGAGACGGCGGATGGTCTCCTGAGGGATCTCCTCCCAGACCTGGACTAAAGCATCCGCCAACTCCTGGACAGTCTGTGGTGCAACGTGACGTTGGTGGATGGAGCGAGACATGATGTTCCAGATGTGCTCAATCGGATTCAGGTCTGGAGAACGGGCGGGCCAGTCCATAGCTTCAATGTCTTCATCTTGCAGGAACTGCTGACACACTCCAGCCACATGAGGTCTAGCATTGTCCTGCATTAGGAGGAACCCAGGGCCAACCGCACCAGCATATGGTCTCACAAGGGGTCTGAGGATCTCATCTTGGTACCTAATGGCAGTCAGGCTACCTCTGGCGAGCACATGGAGGGCCATGCAGCCCACCAAAGAAATGCCACCCCACACCATTACTGACCCACTGCCAAACAGGTCATGCTGAAGGATGTTGCAGGCAGCAGATCGCTCTCCACGGTGTCTCCAGACTCTGTCACGTCTGTCACGTGCTCAGTGTGAACCTGCTTTCATCTGTGAAGAGCACAGGGCGCCAGTGGCGAATTTGCCAATCCTGGTGTTCTCTGGCAAATACCAAGCGTCCTGCACGGTGTTGGGCTGTGAGCACAACCCCCATTTGTGGACGTCGGGCCCTCATACCATCCTCATGGAGTCGGTTTCTAACCAGGCTCTGGACACTACACTGACAGACACAGCAAACTTCTTACCACAGCTCGCATTGATGTGCCATCCTGAATAAGCTGCACTACCTGAGCCACTTGTGTGGGTTGTAGAGTCCGTCTCATGCTACCACGAGTGTGAAAGCACCACCAACATTCAAAAGTGACCAAAACATCAGCCAGAAAGCATAGGTACTGAGAAGTGGTCTGTGGTCCCCACCGGCAGAACCACTCCTTTATTGAGTGTGTCTTGCTAATCACCAAAGATTTCCCCCTGTTGTCTATTTCATTTGCACAACAGCATGTGAAATTGATAGTCAATCAGTGTTGCTTCCTAAGTGGACAGTTTGATTTCACAGAAGTTTGATTCACTTGGAGTTACATCGTGTTGTTTAAGTGTCCCCTTTATTTTTTTGAGGAGTGTATATCTGCATAATTGAGTATTGCAAATGAGTGCTTTTGGCATCTCAAGGCTGCTGGTGACTGAGAAGTAATGCAAATATTTATCATTAGCTGGCACCAGAAACACAATGCGATTATGCCTTCATTTGTCCCGGCAGGGCTGAAGGAGAGTCCAGTCATGTCTCACTCTGACTCTCTTCTGCTGGTTGAACTGGAGGATGAGATCCGTAGGCAGGTGGGCGTGGTGTACAGCCAGGACTGCCAGTAAATGTTTTACACATAGTATTCACAATGTGACTGAAGAATAAATTATAACTGAAAATGACTTGATTACTGTGATTCAGCGGGACTTTGCATTCATCACTACAGCACTGTACCTCATTCTTTGCTGACCTCAGAAGGTCTGTGTTGATTAAGAGACAACTCACTTTTAGCTGCATGCTAAACCAACTTCATATTGGTTTAGTTTTTTTTTTTTAACTTTGATTACTACATGTACAAGAATCAACACTATCTGGAAAAGCAGTGAGACGATCAACACCTCAATGAAAGCTCTATCACTGAAAACTGAAGCATTTTTGAAATCATGCCTTAAATAAAACTTCTAATAAAAGTTTCTAAAGATGTCAATCTAAGATGTTTAATTTCAATTAGACATGAGAGAGATTAAGATTCTCACTGCATAACGTTATGAGAAAATGTCATGTTTACAAATATTTAAAACAAAATGTACAACATAATTAAATACTTTAAAATGAATTACTTGTACTGCTGCTTAATAAATATAATGCATGTTTATTTTTTTTATAACATTTGTTGAATTATATACTAAGACTTATTACAAAAATATACAGATGACTCCCAGTAAATTATCAAGAAGTATTTGTAAAAGTTCAGTTCTGTAATTCAATATAAAAGTTACTCAAATCAGATTTATACAAACTTTTATTGCTGTCAAGTTTGATATTTATGGCTTACAGCTAATGGAAATCAAAAATCAAGTTCAGAGTATTACATAAGACCAATAAATAAAAAAAGATTTTAAAAAGAACTACAAATTATGTCCATTAGACTCTGAGGTTTATGTCAGGCCAATCAAACGATGATCATTAAACCAGGGCTAGGGTTAGCTTTGGCAGTGTGAGCAGGTCGTAGTCCTGCTAGAAAATGACATCAGGATCTTCATAACGTTTGTCAGCTGAGAGAAGCAAGTGCTCTGAAATTTCCAGCTAGGTGACTGTGCTGACTTTGTAGTTGATAAAACACCAAATCATCAAACTGAAACCCTCACCCTGGACCTCAAGGAACAGACAGAGACCTCAATTCCCCAATTAAATGCAAAATGTACTTCATTCTGAAAAAAGGGCTTTGGACTACTGAGCAACAGTCCAGTCCTTCGTCTTCTTAGCCTGGTTAAGACACTCCTGATGTCTCTGGTTCAGGAGGAGCGTAACACAAAGAATGCAACCACCCATGTCCTGGAGTAATTTGCTTATGGTAGCTATTGAAGCACAAACTCCAACCATAGCCCACACCTTGCTAATGTCCTCACAACTCTTGAATGGGCTTCACCTTCCCCTTTAGAATGCAGTTATCCTTGTTACTTACGCACCTTTTTCTACAATGTTCTTCTATGTTTGGATACAACACTCTGAACCAGCTCCTTTCAAACTGAATTAAAAGCTCTTAAGTTTAATATTTGGTAAATCAAATTTTATGAGAACTTTTTTTTTTTTTTAAATACAGTAGCTGTAAGCAATATTAAAAAAAGCAACAGGTAGTGGAGGCATAATGCCGATTATAAACTCCAGTACTCCCAACACTTTCTCTGGAATCTCACCAACTGGTTCATACTCAGTTCAAGTCTTTCACTTCCCAATAAATGAGAGGTTTGACAAGTTTATAGGTGCTCATCTCTTTTATTGATGGAACTCCAGTCTTGTGGGACATCTTAACCGGAACTCCATTTTACATAGTTAGTTCTTAGTTTAGCAGTACAATCAAAAGCATGTTAGAGGAGCAGGACAGCTACAGTGGGTCACAGAGAAGACAAAGTCCGGAATGTGTTCAGTCAACTTCAGCGGACCACAAAAGATTTAGTTTCCATGTCACATATGATCCAAATGCAAAGAAATGTAAAGGCTTGATGACACCTAACACCACAAAAACAGTAACTCGTTCAAACACTTCTGGACTGGGACACTCAAAACCTTTTTCTAAAGTTAGACAATATATAAGCAGAGTTGAATGTCCCAAAACAAAAATAATATTCACAAAAGTCAAGTATAATGTAGAATGTAACAGTGTCTGGAGAAGATAAGGAGTGCAACACTAACATACACTGAAACACAATGAAAGCTGGTATATAAGAGGACACTTCTTACAGGCAGCACTACACAAACCTCTGGAGTCGAGCTGTTCTGTAGGAGAGACCTTTGCCAATATTGTTCATTACAGTACAACAAGGTGCTCTTAAAGATCAGCTCCAATACTAATAACACCCAAAACGGAGCCAAATATGTATGCGCACACACAGATGCTTCCACGCATAGGCTTTCATTTTTAATTTTACAAGTGTTGGAGTGAATAAATACAGCAGTTTCTGCTCAGGTGTAATAATCTGAAGCCCTGACAACCGGTTTGACAAAACTATGTTAAAGGAATGAAAACCCTTCTTGGAATTATCTGGAAGAAAACTGCTCCCACCTAAACAGCTCCTTGGCCGTAAGGGGCATCTTCTGATTAATTGTTTGGATGAGAACCTAAAAACTAAACAGCTGAGTTTTGCAGGAGTGGGGGGTTGGGATGGTGAGCGTGAAAGACAGAAGGGTCAGTGCTGTGCAGCTGCGTAGGCTGCTCAATCCACCAGAACCACACGCATGGTGTTCGTGTAACCAGAGCCGGGACGCCAGCCGGTCAAGATGATGACAACGTCACCCTCTTTGAAGAAGCCTCTGGCCTTGCCTAAAAACATAAAATTAAAATATCAGAACAGTTTTTCATGGTACATAGGGAAAGAAATTCAGATACTATTAGGATTTTTTGCAAATGTATCCATGCTCCCTTGTGGAGCATGGATACATTTGCATTCAGTCACGGCTTGAACACTTTGTAGAACCACCTTTTGCTTTACAGAATAAAGTCTTTTAAAGGTATGTCCCTACAAGTTTTGTGCAACTAGAGATATAATTTCTTGCCAATTTTATCTTTGCAAAAGAACTTGAGCTCAGTCAGAGTGAATGAGTGTCTAAACATCAGCTTGTTTTGCCACAGTCTCAATATGATTTAGGTCTCAACTTTCACCAGGTTGTTCCAACATAAGTATACTTTGATCTAAAGCATTCCATCGGCACTGTGGGCTGCATATTCAGGGCTGTGTCCTGCAGACAAAGGAATCAAATCTTCTAATCTGCTCCTTCAGGATTGCCCTTTAATTAGCTTCAATCTTCTTATCAACACCGATCACATTACCTTCAAACATTTTGTGCTCGTAGTAAACAGAAAATTGGTCTTTTTGCCATTCTTCCATAAATACCAGATTTGTGGAGTGCATGACCAACAGTTTATCATGGCAACAGATTGTCCCATCTAAGCTGTGGATCTTGCAGCTTCTTCAGACTAACCATCTTGGCTGCTTCTCTGATTAATGCTCTCATTGGCTAGCCTGCCAGCTTAGATAGGCAGCCACATCTTGTTGGTCTTTTAGCTGTACAGTACTGTGTCCATTTGTAGATCATGGATTAAAAAGTGATCCCTGAGATGCCCAAAGCTTGGGGTATCCTTTTATAGGCTAACCCAGCCTTAAACTTGTCCACAACTTTATCCCTGTCTGGTTCTTTAATCATAATGATGCTGTTTGTTTCCACTAATGTTCCCTAACAAACCTCTGAGGACTTCCCAGAACAGCTGTACATCAGTGGACCACTTCTGAAGGCAATTGATTGCACTGGATTTTATTTAGGTTATAATGGTAAAGAGGGCTAAATAAAAATGCATGTCCCACATTTCAGATCTTTATTTGTAGAAAGAAATTAAAATCACAGTAATTACTGTCATACTTAGGGGGTATGAATACTTTAGCATGACTGGACATTGAAGTTGTTGGTGCTCCATTTAGTTCCTCTACAACATTCAAAGTGACGCCCGGTGACTGCTTACCCATTTCCATTGCAAAGTTGACACGCATGTCAACATCCTCTGCCCAAACATCGTGAGAGGGTGTGGTGTACAGGACAGGGAAGATCCCACGGTACAGGTGGGCCTGGCGTGCCGTCTGGGCGTTACGGGTCACAGCGATGATGGGAGCACGGGGCCTGTACCTGGAGAGCAGGTGGGCTGACCTGCAGACAGATAAACACGTACAGGAAGCTGAGAACTGAAGAAAATTCAATGTAATTTGCATTATAATTTTCAGTAGAACCACTCTCATAAATGCCTATTTTTTGCATCAGATTTTTTGCTACTGAAAGAAAGCTGACCCCTCACCCGGCGAGCCTTTTAGTGAAATAAGTAATACTGCATTGTACAATTATGAGACCAGGTTATGATCTAATCTGACATTACAATACTACATGTTAAGACCTTATTCTCATGTCATTAGCATCAAGTTATTTAAAATGTTGACATAATTGGGTGCTGTTGAAAAAAAAAAAGAACCATCAACAAGAGTAGGATGTCTGTTAAAGGCTCATCAAATCTAGGGCTGCAACTAACAATCTGACAGAAAACGGTGCTTAATTGGAGATTTTTTAACAGAATTTAAACCAGGTGAGGCTAAAACTTACCACTTGAGTTCTTCATGAGAATATTTACAAACAGAAGCTTTTTCATATTAAATACAAAATATATATTTTTTGTGTATGATTTTGGCTTAATCACTGCTCTGAGTGGGTGGTTCTCTCAGCAAATGGCATGTTAGGATATTTGCTCCAAGATATTATGCATTATTACATATTTTGAACAGAACTCAGTCAAATCAGTATTTAGGCCAGTAGCAGCTGGATGTTGATTTGTTTGGCTAATATTAAGTTGTACTTAAAACAGAGGGACCATTAAACTTTTTCAGAGAACAATGGATCGTGTTCTAAATTTAGAACATGTTGTTTAGCCGTACCTTTTTCCACCCACACAAGTGTTGAGTGAAATGTACTCCTTAGTGTACTTATCACATTTGGTGCCTTTATGTACAATGAAAGTATACATTTTTGGAGCTCTGCAAAGTAAAATATGTGATATATGATAGTGTCATCACCTATTCTGGTAGATTCTGACTCCCACTGAGATTTGACAGGGCTCCAAAACAGTTTCAATTCAATAAACATAATATAATTAGTTTAAAAACGTTTCAGGATCCCAAAAATCAGCTCATTTTCAAAACATCTGATGTCAGTCTGGAAAAGTCAAGGCCGCCAAAATAGGTGACAACACGTGCAATGCATCATGGGTGTGCTGTGGCTTCAGGTCACATTAAGTAGTCCAACTGATGTTTACTAAAATCATGGTAAAAAGTTAATAAATATTGAATCTATTGTTTTACATAGAGACTTAACTGAATACATAAAATCCTACAGGAACACTATTGATCTTCTTAATGACATTTTCAGTCTCACATCATAGAAAAGAATCGTCTTAGGAGTTTCTACCAAATATGCTTCAGTCCAATTAGGTTGCCTGGAATGGGTATGGCAACATCTGTTATTTTCCAAGAGTTGATTCTGTGCCATGAATCCTGGTCCTGTTACATGACTTCATTTCAGCAAAGCTTCAGCTAAAGTAAGGTTTCACATTTGATAGTATACCTTATCCTAGAGAGTTGATGGCTGACTCAACGTTTACTGCAAAGTGTCTGGAGGTTTTCTTCTGAAAACACTTTTAAACAAGCTGTACTGTAAGCTTGTAAAATGTGGGCTTCTGATCATATCAGCCTTTAAAAAACAAATTTTGTTCTGTTCAACAGAATATTAAACAGAATTGGTCATATTTGCTTTTTACTATGACATATAGACCTCACAAAATGGACATAACATTTTCCATAAACAGAACGGTGTTGATCAGATTCGCTATCAAATTTGAGTCCTGCAAGTTGCTTATAAGATTTGGTGAGTTGATTAATTTACATTCTGAGCCACTGCACCCATTTGTGAACAATAAACAGAGAAGAAGACACCTTGATTTGGCTAATGTCATGCCCCGCTCTCACTCTTCATGCCCACACACATCACACTCAAAATTAAAAAAATTAGGAGCTGTGATAATCAGACCTTACCTTCAGGAACATTTTTTCATATTGCAACCCTTTATACTTTCTTACCTCCCAGTCTTAGTGAGAATAATGATGGCACTAGCACAGCATTTGAAGGATGCTTCAACAGCTCCGACTGCTACAGCCTCTGAGGGGTCTCTGGTCAGATGGGAATTTCTCCTCAGCTCCTCGAACAGCTGTCTGTGGAAGGTGGCTGCTTCTGCCTCTCGTGCTATCTAAGCCCCGAATGGAAGGTTACTCTCAAACACACTCCACTACAAACACATCGAGGCATTCACACCACTGTAAGAGACTGGCAAAAACAACTAGACTATCTGGACAAGGACAGTTTCAAAACCATCACTCACAATTTTGGGAAATTTTCACAATAAATGTGGAAATGCTTAGCTGAACTCTGATTTTAAAGAGGGTTGAGAAAAATATGAAGAGAAATGGTAGATGAGATGAATAAACAGTCTAATTTGGGATTTTGCCAGCTCGCCCAGTTACTTCATCTGTCAGTGCCTGCCTGGCCCTACTCTGCCTGTCTTTCTCTTAAAGTTTCCATCAGACATCCATAGGATGTCAGTGCCAGATAACCGGCATACCTTCCAGAGCCCGTGAGCACAATGATCGCAGAGGCTAAGCTCTTAAAGGAGGCCTCGACGGCACCAATTGCAATGGCCTCAGCCGGGTCGCTGCAGTGCGGCGTAGAACGACGCAGGTCCTCAAACACCTGCCGGTGGAACATGGCTGCCTCGGCTTCACGAGCAATCTGGCACAAGGGCAAGATGCATCGAGTAAAGGTATTCCCACATTAGATGCGCACACACAGATGGAAAAAAAAAAAAAAAAAAAATAGGAAAAAAAAAGGGAGACAAGACATGGGAAACAGATTGACAAGGTTAAGAGGACATAAAAAAAGGGAATAGGAATGACAGAAGAAATCAAGATGGTCATCAGGATAGGTTATGTGTGCATTTAGTGGGGGGGGGGGGTCAAGAAAAATATCAAACTGTCAGATTATATTAAATGTGATGATTAAGATTCTCACACAGCTAAAATACTAGATTGTTAATATAAATGAAAAAATACAATGCCAATGTCACATTAGTGATTAATTAGGACAAGTACATCTGGCTTCTGTTAAACTGGAACAAAACATCTTGACATTACGATGCAACATAAAGCGTCCAAGCCAGTTAAAAATCAGCCAGAAAAACATTTAGAGGTTAGTCCAAATTAGTTTGTTGATTTTTTTTTTTTTGCCTCGTGTGCAGCTCCTGTTAAAGATGGTGTTTACTCCAGGTTCAGACACATCCAGTACACCCTCAGTGCATCAAGGTCTACTACAATAACACTGCATCTGCTGAGTCAAGGAGACATCTGCATTGTGGCTAAGAGTAGCAGCGCTCAGCCAAGAAGGCATTGGGAGTAAAGGACAGACAAGATGGGATTAAATACATTGTCCATCCATGCAACTGAAAATATGGGATATTGCTAAAATATGATTTATGGTAATTTAATCCATTTCTTTATCTGTCCCTAACTGAGAACACAAAATACAACTTTAAAAAAGCAACAAAATTTGAGAAATTCAAAAGAGGCCCAACACTTACGGCCCTTTAATCTGATACAGAATTTGAATGGTAAATTATGCAGTCAGGCACACAAACTTTGTAAGAGAATTAAGCATCATTTTGGAGACTCCACTGCAAAAAAACAAGTGGTACCGAATATGGGGTGTAGTGAATTTGTTAGATAAAGAGGTGCAGCAGCTGCCATTGGTTGTGGCTTTGAGAAAAAGCATCCAACATGCTATTCAAGTAATTAATAACCACAAGCACATTGTTATCATGCAGCAGTTCATGTGCTTCCAGCTTCTACACATGATTATTGTATTGATTGATTTTTAGAATATTTCAGTGGATGATCAGAAACAAAAGGTGTAAGAATGTACACTGCCTGTCCCCAGAAAAAACAACACATCCACTAACATTTCATTGGACATCCTTTAGCCTTGGTTACGGGCACTCTTTCGGTACGGCATCGTTTTTAATAATATTTAATTTCACAACATTTATAGCCGTTCAGAGTGCATAAACCAAGCCAAGACCTTGTAGAGACGATGGGAGAGTCAGATGACTGCATGATTCTCAATGAGGTCAAGGTCTGGACTTTGTGATGGCCAATCCATGTGTGAAAATGATGTTGCATGCTCCTTGAACCTCTCCTGCACATTTGAATCTGATGAATCCTGTGATTGCCTGTGCAATCAGGGAGGAAGACATTTACTGATACAATAACTTGGTTATTCTGTATATTCAGATTATGAGCTGACCTCATTCTTTGGGCACACAACGTTGCTGAACCTTTACCCAACCAACTGCAGCAACCACAGATCATAACAGGCTTGTTGGCACTAGACACGACGACCTCATGCACCTCTCTGATGCGCCCCTCCCTCTAGAACAGAGTAAATCTGGAGTCCAATCTTCAGCCTTCCTAGCAAATTGAGGCCTTTTAAAGGAATTAGCCTCACTGATCAGTATTTTTCCTAAAGCTACACTGTTTAGTCCCAGCCACTCGAGTTCTCTTTGCATTGTGCATGTGCAAATGCTCTTATGTTCACTACTGAACACATCCAAGAGTTCTGCTGTACTTTCTTTGAACTATTTGATTTCAAGCATTCAAGTGATTGGCAATCAAAATCATTTTTAATATTTTTCAGCTATTTCGTTAAATGATTTCTTTGTTTGATGCATAACCAAAATATTCTGAGAAAGATTAACCCATTTTCCTTCCACCACAAGATCATCTTCGACATGGTCGTTTAAGAAATGAGAAGCTATTCACTGCATCCATTAGAGTTAAATAACTTGTTGCCAGCTGAAACTTAAATCATCAAGTCAGTAAAAATCCAATAGGGGGATCTTGTCCATTTACTTTCTTAAATCCAGGTAGTTTTTTTTTTAGGACAGGCAGTATACATGCTGACACTAGCTGCAGCAAAACGAGGCGGCACATATAAACAACAGTTGACTCTGGGGGAAGCAGCTGATTCTTAGCATAAATTATTTTCAAATTAAATTTCACAACTACAAATCATGAAAGCTCATCTTACAATAATTAATGATTATGCTTATTTGATCAAATTTGTAACATTTTGAATTTTTAGTGAAGATGGACTCACCATGTGCTGTGTGCGCACGGCCTCCAGAGGGTAATCTCCCTTGGCTGTCTCCCCGCTCAGCATGATGCAGTCAGCTCCATCCAGGACAGCGTTGGCAACGTCGCTGCCCTCAGCACGGGTGGGTCTAGGCTTCTTGATCATGCTCTCCAGCATCTGAATGGTTTAGGAAGATTAACTCGAATTTACATCTCAACGAATTTTATGGCAGTGCATCTTGTTTAAAGCTACTGGCCAGACCCTTCAGTAAAAAGTTTATTTTTTTAAAGATAAAAGCTACTCTTTCTCCTTTCTCACACACACACACACATATATGCCTCTGGTGACAAAACAATTTATCCCAATTCTTGAGTATGTTCTTTAGGTCTTAAAACGTGTATTAGCTGTATGCATGTGTATTTTAAAGTCATTTTGAGCTGCTATCATCTTGGTCAGGATGCTCCTTGTAAAATAGGATTATAAATTTCAGTGGAAGTTTTTATCCCCAGAAAAATACCGTAGAAATCTACACTGAGGTTTTATTGTCAGCATACCTTTGTGGAAAACAGCATACCTTATGGAAAACAGCTTTCACTAACCTGAGTTGCGCATGTGATTGGCTTGCCAGCACGGTTGCAGCGACCAATCATCATCTTCTGAGCTAGAAAGACCTTTTCCGTGGGAATCTCGATACCCAGGTCACCACGAGCAACCATGATGCCATCGCTAGCCTCCATGATCTCATCAAATCTGCAAACGCATACAACAAATGATCAACGTTCTTGGTAAAAACATGGTAAATGACCAAGCCTGACATGCAGTCAGCTTGTCAACATTATACACACCTGCGTACACCCTCATGGTTCTCCAGCTTGCTGATTATCTTGATGTTTTTGCCCTTCTCTCCAAGAACAGCTCTGACAGCATGTACATCATCTGCTTTGCGAATGAAAGAGGCAAAGACCATGTCGACTCCCTGCTCGACACCAAACTGCAGGTCCTTGATGTCCTTATCTGAAACTGCGGGCAGGTCAACAGCAGCGCCAGGGAGGTTCACGCCCTTCTTGCTGCCCAGAGTGCCACCATTTTCAATCTCACACATGAGGTAATCAGTGCCTGGAAAACAAAACAATAAAGCAGCAGCAACTTTAACATCCATGAGAACTTACAGGAGGAAGCTTACTTCATGTTCGATAATCTTCTACTCACCAATCTCCTTGACCTGCAGAGAGATGAGGCCATCATCAATGTAGACCTTACTGCCAACTTCCACCACTTTGGTGATGTTCTTATAGTCGAGCCAAAGGATATCTTCACTACAGTTGTCCTGGTAAGCATCGTCTAAGGTAACCTTGATCATGTTGCCCTTCTTGAGCTCCACCTCAGCTGTGCCACTCTGTCACATCACAAACATGCATAAATAGATGCATTCATTTCATACCAAATCTGGAGTATAACAGAACTGTTCTGGTGTGGGGATTAATGTTAAACTCACTCCTTTAATAAGGCCAGTCCTGATCTCTGGGCCCTTTGTGTCCAGGGCGATACCGATGGGTCTGTAATGGATACTGCCTGGCTCGAAGCTCTCACATGCCTTCCGTACATTCTTGATGGTCTCTGCGTGGTACTACGGTAAGAGAGATTTGTTTGTTAAGTGTGCAGGAAATGCAGTAAATGTTTTTTCATATAACCATGCCTATGAACTGTAGCATTCCCCATCGTGTCACTATACTGATACGTCATTTTATTTTTTGTAACAATATACGGGTGAATTTATATCAGTTGCATTATATTTGAAAAATTTATTTTTGTACTTCAGTTTGAAGAAGTGAAACTCATACAGATTTCTTTTTATCTTGGCATGTTTTAATGAAAACCCTAAATTCACAACGTGAACCTAGACTGGAGTCGGTGCTTCAAGACCCACCGTGCACAGACATATACAGAACTGTTGCATTCCTTGTGTTAACGCACTCCTGAAATAGCGACAAAGTCAAAAGTGTCTTGTCCACCCTGAGAAAAAGGACAAGATGGTTTCTCAGTGGCCCAAAGTCCTCTTTTCAAATGAACATACATTTATTTGGGAATCAAGGTCCCAACATATGGAGGAAGAATGGACATATAAAGTCAGGGATGATTTACTATTTTACTGGAAAGTGGAAGGAAAAATGTGCTTCCTTAACCTTCTTCAGACAAGCAATTTACGTGTTAACATCTCAGCTGTGCCACATGCCTCTCCACACTGGTGCAGTAATTCATGCATAAAGGAGGCAGGAGTAGGTTAGAGTAGGAGTGCAAATACAATAAGCTATCTGGAAGTACAGTGCATTAAGCTGTGGTTCCATTTTAAAAACCTGTAATTTGCCTTATATAATATTTGGTTCTTATTAGATGTAAAGCATAATCAAAACAAAAATTAACTGAAAGTGCTTGAAATATATCACACTCCTTAACAAAGTAGTAGCACAGTTCATAATACATAACTTATGACTTTCACTTTTTTAAAATTTAATTATTGAATAAATTGACACTTTTATGATTTTCTAATTTACCGACATGCACCTGAATTGTTACCAGACATTGTTTTCAGCAGCTACAAAATCAGGTCAGGGCAATTAAAATACAAGGTGTGTTTGACAACTCACAACCATAAAGGATGTTGGTCATGTCAGCATTACAACAGTCATGCCGTTTTCTTTAATGTGAAGTGAGAATATGGAAAAGCATTCTGTGGGATTTCGTTACATTGGATGCCAAATATGTACAATGCCACTGAGACTTGCATTTATTAAGTATGCATTAGGATGTTAAATTGCTGGGTGTAAAAAGCTGAATGAAACTATAACCACAGCTGATGTCTTAGTCATCAGCGCTCCTTGACCATGGCTGAACTTTATGACATGATTACCAGTTTCAGGAACAAGGCTGTGCCAATTTTCAGTAAGACATTTAAAGAAGTGTGGCGTTTTATTTAACAAAAAAAAAAAAGAATATCCAGCGTGAAATCTGAATTTATCAAAATACTACAAAACCAGTCTACACACAACTTTTTCAGCACAGACTAGTTAGTTTTTTTAAAGACATCATAATCCATCCAAAGTCAGGCTGGTCTATAAAATGTTGCAGTTACAATCACACCCGTGGTGGCTTTCAATCAAGCTGTGGGACAGCTGGAAGGAGAGAGGCTCAGTATGGTTGTGTTTTACAACCTCTAGGGAGGATAATTAACAGGTAGTGCAAAGTTTATGGCTTTGGACAACTGTCTGCTGTCTATTTCAGTAGCCAGAGCTTTCATTAACAATGCTACTGGCAGGTACGTACATCTGCAGTTTTTCTCTAGGTCTCACCCATTCAACTTAACTTCACCATTCCTGGTAATCATAAATAATGCCGATTACTACTTGAAATCATTTTGCTGCCTGAGAGCGCTTCTTTTAGCCTCATTGGCACCATTTCTAACAGCTTTCAGACTACAATGCAACTCCAATCCATTCTTGCCAGTTGCTGGAATAAAATTTGAGATTTTGTGTTTAAGAAAACTCCAACAAGCACCATCTACCTTTGAATAAAGTTGAATGTGAACAGGCATTTAGCCCTTAAAAGCCAATTGAAGTTTGACTCTTTTGTAAACACTTAATAAAGCTCAAATCAATAAAGATGACCTAACCTGATACGTCAAGGCCTGTAATCAATGAGCACAGAATTAAATAGAAACAAAGAGCTACAATTTTTGACAAAAACATTTCCAATAAAAGGCCAAGAGGTCATTTGCCTCATATAACCAGATATGTATACATGCATGAAAACAAGTGTTGCTTTTAGTTGGTCAATGGTAAACTTAATGATTTTAAAACAGATGAAATGAGATTCCCTCTGCAACAAGGGAAAAGTGATCCATGTTGTGCACGAGGTTCTGTTTACACCAACTGACAGCTGTTACTACAAAACAGAAGCTGAGGCCAGTCAGTCCTCTTCCTCAATTTGATTTATTTGAGTTTGCTGGTTTGGTTTCATCACCATTCGTTGCTCAAAGCTGATTTCAATATTTCCTTGTTCCTGTCTTCTAGAAAATAAAAACGTTTTGTAAAGCCCCATGTGTACGTTTGTTCCTAAGATATTGAAGCACAAAATTCACTTATGATTTTTAAAAATCCTATTGTCACTCAAATACAATATTATGAAATTACTGATTAAATGTTAGAATAAAAAGAGGCATCGCTTAGCAAAAACCTAACAATTTTTCAGCCATTCTGGCCTTGCTCAGTTACCATGCAGAGAACAGTTCATTACAAAATACATACTGCAATTCACTGTCAATTTGTTGATCGAATAGTAGCTTGAAAACTACAAATGATGGTAAAGCTCAATTTACCACTTTATATAAAGCACAGAATCTTGTTTGATTAGATTTATTAAGTAAATTAAATCACATTTTTTTTAAAAATGACCAACCTCATGTGTACCGTGGGAAAAGTTCAAACGAGCAATGTTCATTCCCGACTTGATCATCTCCTTCAGTATATCCACAGATCGAGATGCCGGTCCTGCAGGAATAAAGGACTTTCTTTACCCACAACATTTAACATTTTTAGCTTTATTGCAATTGTGTTGCAGTGAGTTCATTATATTTTAAACCTGAGCGAGCACATCAGTGAAACGCTGATTTAGCTTCAGACGTCCATCATGCAAAATAATAAAACCCTTAAAGACACCAGTAAGGGAGTTTCTAGACCTTGATTTAAGGGAATGCAACCTTAAAGCATCGACTGACCAATGGTGCAGATGATCCCAGTGTTGCGGGCAGTGGTGGGTTCAGAGTCAATGTCCAGCAGGCACATGTGTTCCAGGAAGGTGTCGGCCATGGCAGCGTTGAGCTGCTGTGTCTGGATGAAGGCAGAGCCCATATCTTTTGGCAGAGGCATGGTGATTGCTTTTACAGTTGGACAAGTTCTGCATGGGGAAAAAAACAAAAACAAACAAGGGGTAAGAATATTTTCTAACACAGTAACAACACTTGATCTTTGCTTTTTACACCGTCACAAAGTAAATGAGCAGAAAGACAGTCTGGGCGAATTTCTAGCTGTTTTACAGATAGAAGTATATAAACTTTCTTTGCTCTGTGTTCCAGTTAATTTCCTGATGTGTAACTCAAAGGCCAACAATGAAGGTAGAAATTGATGTTCTTGTTGTGGGTTCTACCGTTACCTGCAGGTCAGGAGAACATTGCAAACTACCACCTGGATCTTACTTCTTCCATTAGCCGTGCTCCCAACAAGGCAACCATTCCAGGAAAAGGACCCTTAGAAATGTGAGGTCATGAACTTCTGAAGAAACATCTTGCCTGTCAATATTCTGTTATCCGAGCCGTGAACATTTAAAGGGAAAATGTGTACATTTAAGATTAGACTTATGAAATGCACCCAGTGCAATTCTGTGCAAATATGGTTTGGTGGGAACACAGTTTTTACGCAACACTCCCTTTTCTTGACTTCCTCTCAGTTTTTGGGTTGCACGATCAGCAAACAGTAAAATGAGTAGTAGATAAACTCCTGACTTTTTAAGACAGCCGGTCCGTTGATCTGGATCTGAAATGCCAAGGCTAATGCCCCAAACACATTCCACAATCTTTATTAAACAGTACACTGGGTCTCTGCCCCACATGGTAGAGTTTATCCACAGCTGCCCACCTACGCTTGAGTCATCTGTGGCATCAAACAATACAGTCATAAAGCTACAACTGTGAAATTTCCGAGATTTGATGATGATGACACTTATTGCAGCACAGAAATGAGGTTAGGTAAAACCCCAACAGTTGCCCACAATCTACACCCCCTTCAAGCCGTCAGTGACATACGAATGATCCCATTTGAATTCATTACATAAAAACTCATTTCCACTAACAGCCAAGGTGCATTTGAGGAGGATGCAACAGTGTTGTATCTTAATGAATAATGCAGTAATGTAAGGATTTAAAATGACTGGAGCTGAATACATTTCGAGGTTGACAGCTTTTTTATGCGTCACTTAACTCCCGGTGAGGAAGAATTTCCTAAACCACATTTTTCTTTAAGAAAAGCCTTGGGTATAGCACTCAAGGCCATGTTGACCTGTAGTATACCATGTTTTAAGAAATTAGATGGTCATAGTATGACAATTTAAATGAAAATTGTTTAATCCAATTTACCTTTCTGTTTTTTTTTTTATATATACACAGTACAACAACCCAATAAAAAGGCAAACCGGCATCATTAGAATAGGGCCTCTCTGATGCCAACTTTTCATTCACCCTCTGTAGCAGCCAGTGGAAAGATTAAGTTTCTCCATTTGTAAATTATGCATGCAATACTCTCACTGGGTGAACAACAAGCGGCGGACATGAACAGGTGCGACAGAGGTGGAAAATGGCTTTTTTTTTCAATGTCAACTAGCAAATGCAACTATAAATTGGTTTTACTTAGTGGCTTATCTGTTTTGGTGCAACAGTATGCAAAAACTGGCATACAGGGAAGTACATTTTTAAGAGGTGGTACAACAGCAAATGAAGGCACAATGACTCTGGGCTCCAAGAGGAAAATCTTACACATTAAGTCAGGCGCACTAGAGGTTTAACATCCTCTTACTACAGATGCATCAAGGGATTCCAGAAAGAGATGCTATACTAACAGACGCTACTGGCCTGTGATGCAACATTTCCATCAATGGCTCAGACCAAGCCTGTACGTGACTGCAGTCATATCCCACTACTACACCAGACAACCTCTGTGTCTGGGCAAAACCACAACCATGAAACGGGGGTGTGAGGGGCATCAGTTACAGAAAAAGCACCACTTCAACATGTGTTTTTAATAGTAAGCTAATTTAATGACCCACTGCAATTTTTTAACCTATATAAATTCATCAAACAGTGATCAATATGTAATTATAGCAGCTTTTGGTACATTTCCATAATATATTTGAGTTTTTTATCATCCACAAATGTGGTATAAATGTCAAACACAGCTTTGGAAATGTACTCACCAACAGACCAGAGACTGGAATCTGCCTTTTTTTTATTGATCTGCTCTGATTGGTGATCACTAATCAAACACACACACACAAAATTAAAAAATAAAAAGTCTGAATGTGCCCTGTTCAATAATCAAGGAATACCACAGTTTTCAGTCAATAAGTACATCAACCAACAGCATGTACTTTAATGCAGTTTTCTGGGTTTAACAGAAAAAATAACCTGCAGCAGAGGCCTCTCGGGTCTCTCTTATGTGTTCTAGTCCAAAAACAAGAAATTGACGGAAAAATTGGTGTCTGTTGGAAAAAGTCTGGTCGGTTAATCCTTTCCTTTATTACTGTAGCGACTACATGGTATTTTTTTCTGATGGGCATAAAGGAATATAACCCCATCAACCTCACACAACCTTGGAAAAATCAACAGAAACCAACCCCCAAAACAGTTACAGTTCTTCATGTCTCACTAAGCTTACTAATATCCATTTGTTTAGTAAAAAATAAAACAAAATGGTTTGTGACCTCAGGACAGCCTGTGGGCATCACAATGGACCAGCACTGCAGCAGCAGGACTGCTTTAGGAGTTGGCTAGCCAACAATCCTCTTCAATCTCTTTCCAACACATCCACCTTAAAATAGTGTCACCATCTCCTGCTTTTAAGGTAACAAATATTATATCTTGGTCATATAAAATGTGAAATATCTATGTAGTTATTAGGAGCAACAGAAGCATGGCTGTCAGTGTGACCTGACATTCCTCATCATCCAATATGGATGAGATGTGACACTAGGCTAATCCAAGACAGCTCTCCAGAACAGCGTTGTTCACACTCACTCAACCTAGGCAGTATGTCCAGGTGCTCTACATACCCCCAGTAGATCCTCTGGTTTCTCCTGGGGACAACCAAGCCCTTTACAAGCAAGGACCTCCAGAGCCACCCCAGTGTGCCGGAAAGTCCGATGCTAGTGAGCAAGCTACGCCTCGCAGCAGCAGAGTTGACCCCTGCAGTGTGTCTGCATACATGTGACACTGTCAGGAGCTCAGGTTTAAATCCTTTCAATGGGGATAAAGAACATGAAGAGCAGCTGCTGCAACTGGGGAATCGCCATAACCTGATCGAACGGACGGACACGAGACTTCCACCACGGCACATCAGAACAGCGTCACACCAATGTTACTGCGAGCATGGATCATACAGACCCTGGGCTAAAAACAGAAACTGGGCTAATTATAACGCACAGCATAGAAAGCTGGTGTGTAGAAATATCAAACTCCATAGTACATACACTCTGGTGCCTGTCAGCTAAGCTGGTACACTCTCACCGGCATCATGCATCCTTCTTTATGAGTTTTTTATGACCCTGAATCTAAAATGGAACGCAAATACAAAAGTTAAGTTCTCTGAAACCTCAGGATGGGAGTCTGCAGTTGTAAAAAAATACCCACAAGTTGTGGAGTTAAGCGCCACTGAAGATAAAATGTGTGCCAGCACATGGGAGCCAGACCAGCTGTGACAGGCCCGACCCTCTACACCGTCAAATCTGCTGCAGCTCAACCTTTCACCACAACAGTAGCTCAACAACAAACACCTAGATGGATTTTTTGCACCCAATTAAGTGCTGTTGTTTCTATGCAAGCTGTGTTATAGCAGTAGTTGGAGAATTTTTGATGTGTCCCAAGTCCAACACACCTGAATCAAAGGATTGAATTACCGCATCATGCACTAAAGTTCTACAGAGTCCTGCTAATGATCCAATTATGTGATTCAGGTGTGTCGACAGAGAGACATACATAAGTTGCAGGACACAGGCCCTCGAGGACTGGATCTGACACCTGTGATTTAATGAAAAGGGAAAAATAATTCAGATTTTCACTATGTGACCTGTTGATAACTAATCAGAGCGACTGTTTGTGATCTTTGGACATTACCAATACTGGTGCATCCATAATTGCAATAACATCTGATTAATTTGTTTTGAGGCAATTATTTATTGCTAGGGTCATACATTTCAAACAACTCTGACATCTTGACTCACCTTGACCCCTTGGGAGTGAAGACAACATTTTGTCAACAGAATTGTTAAACAGGGCAAAACATTATTTTGTTTTGTATACAACATTATATCTTGCAACATACAAAACCACATGGCAGCCCGACAGCAGTCTCAGCCACTGTGGATGCATTTGATCAGGGGTATTATAAGCCCATTGAATAAATTAAACTTTAAACAAAAAGGCCCCTTTCTAGTTCTTTTTGGAAAAGCTCACATAACGAGGATGTAGTCCAGGCCTACACAGGCAAGGTGAGACCTGCCCTCACATTTCTGTATTCAGTGTATCCGTTGTTTTCATCATGCAGATAGATACTGCAGCAGATTTTCTATGGCAAAAAAACGTTTCAGACCACACCTGTATGGCACCACTCTAAAAGTTACATCTTAAAACTCGGGATGTCTGAACAAAAGAAAGGGAGGAGAAAATAGTTCCTTTTTACCACTAATTGAGCATTCAGCGACTAATACTACTAAGAACCACGTACTAATTGGGCCTAATTTCTGTTAGAAACACATTAGTATCTTGGTGTTTAAAGCTCGAGTTAAATTACAGACGATGCGGCAAAGGTCACGTTCTCCCATCCTGCGTCACATTTTCCTGATCTGCAGACATCACTCAAACTGACCAATGGGAGGCAGAGAAGACGGAGGGGCCACACCCACAGCAGGAGGCGACAGGAAGCGATTCTACAACGGTTAAGACTTGACGCATCACACTAAATGTCTCTATTTTAAAATACTCAATACAAAACTCCGGAAGAATATAGTTTAAGTTCATGACAGAAAGAGATAGCTGGCGCCTGGAGATCTGTTCAGTGTCTGAAAGAAAAAAAAAATCTGTTTTTTCTGTTCACACTAAATTTTAATGTTCAAAATCAACATAATTGGACTTAAAACTAGCAACTAATTTGTGTTATTGCTTTTGTCTCCTTCAGCTGTACTTTTTCATCGAGCTGTAAAAGGAAAGTGAGAAAAAACACAGACCTCAATCACTGAGCAAAACGTGTTGAAAATTAACAACATGGCTAAAGCTATTGAAAAAAATAAAAGGCTAAATGTTTAAGAGGAGCTTTACAAATGGCAAAACTATTAAAAACCGCAAACTGAAAACCCTGTTGAAGATACCCACCTTAACTCTGGTAAGGGCTGCTTGTAGCGATGTGACTGCTCGGAGACTGAGACCAGCTTCAAGGTGATCTGCCCTAGTATTTCCTCACTGTGTGGAACTACTTTCTAGGGATGCTGATATCCATCCGACAAATAATAAATGAAAAAATGAAAAGCAAAGGCGGATATTCTCTTTATACAACTAAACCAACTACAAACATTAAGGAAAACAAAGTGGTTAGATACATATTTATGTAAATGTTGCCTATTTTTCAAAAGACAGGAATGTGTAAAACGCAAAGAACGTCGCGGAAGGATATGTTAATAAGTGATGGGAGTGCTTGGGAAAGTTAGAGAGCCAATGGGGAAGCGTAAAAGCATCACAAGCGCACGAAATGGAGCATGTGACTGCATGCAGGAAGGTAGTCAGTATGTGGTTGGATTGGCATGCCACGTGCGTGTCCCAAAGCTTTCATGAACCTTTTATTTTAATTATTAGTGTTTGAGATACACAACTTTGGTAGGTCGAACTATTCTTAGACATACATGTTAACGTGCTTCAGTATCCTTTAGCTATTTTGGTGGTTATGAACCATTTTTGTCTGCCTTTAGTTTCTAAAACATGGGGGAATTATGTCATAATTGCTAGCTATAGGCACCATCTCCTCTGTGACTTACAATCAGTGAAGAGAGGAAAGGAGTAAATTACTACTCGCTTCAATGCGGTGCTGTGGCGCCATCTACCGATGGATAATTATACGACATCACTGGGATCCCACTGATGTTTTGTGCTAAGGTTTGTTTGGAATCTTTTGCTGCAGTCAGTCATTAGATAATAATATCAATAATAATAATGATAATCATTAAAAAAAATTGTTTAACAGCCAAATTAAATTAATTAAAAACAGCCAAGCGAAGACTGTCTACAAGTATGACCATGTCCTTATATTGTATTAGTTTGAGTATATATATTATTCTTTTGTAAGTTGTATTCTGCTGTATTGCAATAAAGAGGCATCGCATGCATAGCCCTATTCTATGTGTGCAGATATTCGTTTTGTATTAATTGTTTTGTATTAAAAAAAATTAAGTGATCAGATTCCTTAATTCCAAAAGCCTTACAATTTGTTTAGATATGATATACAACACTGTAAACATATTCTTGTACCAAGTTAATTTAAAAGTAAAAGTTGATGTTAAATTCACAAATAACATAATTTGCCAGGAAGCATTCTTTTAAATTTCATTGCTGTCAAGTATTTAGTCATTGTTTATTAGTTTATTCTATGACACTACGTATATAAAACTTATATAAAAATTATATTTTCTTACATTAACAGAATGCTTAATAGTATCACATTATACCACTGTGTAAAAAAACATTTGGTAAATGCTTCAGCTAAAGTTCAAGTTTTAAAGCTATTTAAAAAGGTAACTTTATTAAGGGTCATCAGTATCAAAAGATATAATAATTATATGTCTAGGACAGAGATTATTGACTCTATTTTCAGGAATAGTTAATTATCTCGCCTCTTTATCAGCTTTGCCAAATAAATAGATGGCATAATTAAAGGAAATCATTGCTACATGTCAATCTTAACTATAGAAATATCTATAAACAAAGCAAAGGTGCTCAGCAAAAGTTACATGTACCCTTAAATTAATAAAACAGTCTATATATATATATTTTTAAGTTTAGTAAAGGACCCATTATGTTCCTCACAATTTGTTTGGTGTAGTTCCTACCTGTTTGCAGATGTGCTGGTAGCACTGCTGCTCCCACTACCCATGTTGGTACCTGGCTGGCTGCTGACAGCCTCTGTGTGTATGCACACCACTCCAGTGTTGAAGGCAGTGGACACACCTGTTCAGGTGAGGAAAAGAAATCAGCAGTCCACTCTGTGTGTCAACTGGTGAAGCTCCTGCCTGTCAATCAGCATTTAGTGTTGCTAACTCAAGTCCCACAGGGTACAGTAAGACACTGAGAGAATGTGCTCAGATAAATCTCTGATGAGCAGTTAGGATGCCTAATGCTTCTAAACATATTACAGTCCTAACGCAGCAACATCTACCAAGAGTAAATAAATAAAAATACTGAATTCACAAAGCCAGACAACGATATCATAACAAGAAGAAACAGAAACACTTAAACAGGCATGCACACCAAAGAAAATGTAGAATCCTAATTTGTTCAACCAACATGCATGCTTTTAGACTGTGGAGGGATCCAAATTATCTGGTGAAAATTCTGTCTTTGCTTGATCACATCCAAATTACACACTGAGAGGCCTGAGTCTAAATGTGAACTGAAAACCCTCGTTCAATGAGAACCACATAACCTACACATCTTAAACGAAAGGTAAATAAGTGTTACTATGAAGAAATAAAGTCAATTTTGTCATGAAATTTGGGTATCTGTATTGACAGAGAATTATTTCAAACTATGTCCTTAATGTTTAGGTACCATTCTTGTTTTCCTAGTTATAATAGTAGTCTTCAAATGGGTGTTTCCTTGTAACTATACAGTCAAACACACTGAGTGGACAGTTGGCACAACACCTGTTCATTAATCTGTCTGTTCATAAATAGATACCTCGAGACAATGAGGGTAAAGACTGATTAGCTCAGAAGCTCAGTGACCATCATTTCACACTGGCACATGGTGACACACTGTTTTATGGATATCTTATTACCGATACAACTTTTCAGGATTATATTTGGTATTTAGGGTATTAACATTTTTTCCTCAATCTGCTACTTTCTCTTACTACTATCCTCCAATTATGCATTAACTGGAAATATTGGTGACATTGACTTTATGTGCTCTCTCGGTTTTTTCTCTTCATAGAAGTTACATCTGACCTGGTATTCTGTTTAACTGTGATGCCTTCCTGGGTCGGGCCATCAGCTGAGCTACTACTCCCAAGAAATTCATGTTCTCTTTCTATAGATGATACATTTTGTTCTGTGTTTCAGTTTATCTCTCTCTCTCTACTAGATACTGTAACTGAAAGCGCTATTGTTGCGACTAACTTTGTAATTTACAACGTGGCATTTTTTACTGCTTTTACTGATTTTATTGCTGACCCAGAGCTCACATGTTCAGCAGTGTTTCTCCTAGACGAAGCCACCAAAGAAGCTACTGTTGCCTGTTACTCTTTACTTTTTTAGCATAAACATGCTCTTGGATCAGCGCTTTTATGTTTGTGTGTGTGCTCTGTCTTCTCAAACCCGCAGCCAGTCGCTGCAGATGGCAGCTCATAATGAGCCTGGTTCTGCTGGAGGTTTCTTCCTGATAAAGGGGGATTCTCCTCCTCACTGTTGCTACACTCATGCTCAATGTGGGATTGCTACAAAGTTAACAGCACCATGCAATCTACTGGCCACCATTAGTACATGCTTGTTCAGGAGCAGTGATTGCTGCAAAGTCACAAACTCGATGCAGTCTGCTTGGCTTACTTTGATAGAAAAGCATTTTCCAAATCAAATAATAAACTGAATTTGACCGCATTGTTTTATATCTAGGTTCTAAATAAAATAAAACTGAATTAAATATACAGCCAAATTTGTTGGCATACTTGCTAGATACATTGGCTCTAACAAGTGTAACCACAGCCCTGTTAAAATTCCAGATTTTTATATAAAAAAGGAGGCCATGATATATAATTTCAAAAATCTTACATATATACTGCGAAATTTATCCTGTACAATTCAACTGAAAAACCGACAAATCTGTCGGATGGAAAAAAAAAATATTCAAAAATGCAAAATAAAAAATGCTGCAATAACCCATTTGGATACATTTGCACACCTTCTAATGAATACTTTGTAAAGCACCTTTTAATTTTATTTCAGCATATAGTCTTCCTTGGTAGCAGTCTGCCAGCATATCACATCTTGAATTATTTATATTTGTCTACTGACCCTAACAAAAGTTCTCCCAATCTTTGGGGTTGTTAGGACATCTCCTGCCCCTCTCAAGGTGAACCCACAGATCTCCGTTTAATATAGTTCTGGTTTGTTGCTAGGTCATTCAAAAGTTTTAATTTTGCTTTTGTGAAGTCATTCTCTGGATTTAAATGTATTCTTGGACTCACAGTGATGCTCAAATATTAAATCAATTTTTAACTTTAGCTTTATAGCAGACATTTGAATGTTTTGAGGCAAACAGTGCTATTCACTATTTGGTCCACCTTGACAAAACCCCCAGTTCTAATTGAAAAAATGGTAATCCAAGAGCATGATGCCACCACCACAATGTTTTACAATGGGTATAGAGAGGTGACGCTCACTGTTGTTTTAGGCCAAACATACCCTTTGTAAACTTCAACTTTAGTTTTATCAGACCAAAACAAACTCTCCCACAAGGGTTTGAAAGAATTTAGCCAGGTAAATGAAAATGGTTGTTCAAACAGGATGTTGACTCAAAACATGTAATCACATTGGTATAGAAATGGGTCATAAATGCAAACTAAAACAAATAATTTTGTACGTTTTCATTGTGAGATTATGATACTGGAATAAACGATAAATTCATCTGAAGGCTTTTTACTCATATTTATAATGAGTGCCAACAAATGTGTCCAGCATTGTATATATCAACTAAAATCTGCATCCAAAGCACCGTGTTACATTAATAGATACTGACTTGTGCAAGTGTACACATTACTCACACATACTCACACACCACACAAACACAACGTCAGAAGTATACAGGTCAGACACATTGTTCTCTCCAATATCTCAGCAGCAGTGCAGTCAGCTGCGAGTCACATGACTGGATTGCCTGCACTCACTGAGCATGCCCAGACCCCTTTAGTGTTGTCAGGCAAAATATAAGAAGGCAGTAGGAGAAGAGATCTGCAATAGATAAACACACAGACCCACACGCACGCACCAGCTGCGCGCTTGCAGGCGCGCACAACACGCATCTAGAAACAGACAGTCCAGAAATGCGAGTGCTCCGCTCTTGTTTCTCCGCTGCTCTATTAATTGTGCTTTTGTCATCTGTCATTTCAGTGGAGAACAACCACTGACATAGGGAGAGACAGAGAGAGAGGCAGAGGCAGGTGTGCCCTTTACGAGAAAAGAAGCAGCTGAGACAAGGACAGCTTTCAAGTCTCCATCCTCTGTGGAGGTAAGTGTGGATGGATGTGGTGGGAGTCCGGAGCGATGGAGGGGGAGGCAGGGGGGTTGGGATCCGCCTGAGCGCAAATGTGTTTGGGCTAAACTACCACCGAACGAGAAGGAGAAATGGGGGAACGATGGCGGTGAATATATGTGTGTGTGTTTATTGTGTATATGCGCACTGTCAGAGGGTGGGTGGGCTCATTTTGTCGGTGACTCTATTGGTATGTGAGACGACAGAGGCCAAGGAAATGACAGGGAGTGCGGGGGTGAGCGGGATTGAGATGTAAATGCGAGGAGCAGGCTTGAGGACAAGGAAAACGGATAGGAGCTGAGGATGGAGACGAGCAGGGTTCCGCAGGGTTAGCCTGCACTCTACCAAGACTAACATTTAAGCACTTTTATTTGGTCAGTGGAATATAAGAAATTGAAGAATTCCTCTTTTTTTTACTGTTATTGGCCTAAATATAACATAACTGCTTTTCTAGCTTCTGATATGTTAAAATCCTCATCTGCAACGCAAATCTATGTTGCTGTACAGTCTTTGTTCACACACTTTTTGTTTCTGCAATTCCTTTGTTCAGCTGTTTTAATGTGCCTTAGATATAATGAATTGAAACGTGCATTTTGGTGCTCAGGGGCAGATTTGGGAGGATGTGGCCCCCTGGGATAGAGCCAGTTTTGGTGCCCTGCCCACAGAAGTATATTTTATAAATGCAACATACACATCAGGTACACATCAGCTTTAAGTCTTATGGGCCTTGTCCACACAGAATTTTTTTCTGAAATTATAAAATGCTTTGTATTTGCCATTTGTATAAAATTTATTTAAACATAAACATGGCATCTTTTGGCTTTGGGGATGTGCTTAAACCTTTGCCCCTGGTTGTTTCATACCCATCTTTTAGGAGTACTAAATGAAGCAGTCTGCTTCGGGTGTTTTTTTATTGACCATGCATCAGTGCAAACCTGCCAGGGGGGCATTTGCTACCTGCTTTAACAAAGAACAAAGTCATTTTCTATATTCTACTAATAGTCAATTGTGAATTGTCTCTATATTTTATGAAAATACTTCAACTACAACGGAAAATATATTGATATGACAAGGTTTAAGTACAGGGATACAACATAGTTTTTTTTAGGATACCAAATTTAAGTAAAAAAGGACAAAACATCAACGTGTGGATAAGCAAATTGACCTGGAGCCACTCGAACTTTGTTATTCCTGACATGATTGATGTTTAGGGTTTGATCAGAGTTGGAGCTATGGCCTCATCCATTTTCAAATAGTTTAAATAGTTTGGTGTCTCTACAGAAATCCACCCGCCCAATATGCACTTAGATATTTTGTAACCTTCCAAAATACTGTGTTTGCAAAATATATATCCCCAAAACCTCAGGATCCCAGGCGATTGCCCTTACTAATGTCCTGTCTTTGTGATGCTACACTGTCATTTGCAGCATTAATGCTAGTCTTTGCATGTTTTACATAAATAAAATATTTCCCTTCCATATGGAATGGGCAATATCAACTTAAAATGTGACAATATTGATGAAAGTGATGATAAAAAATATTTTAAATATTTTACATCACAATAATTTTGGCTGTAATCCATCACTCCATACAGTCTGGGAACCACACAAATCACTGGTCCTATAAAAAAAGAAACCTAACCCCTAACATTTGGTCATTCTACCCGCTGCTAAACAGTACATTAATTAATTCCATTCAGTCATATTTTGAAGTGTTTGTAAATGCAGCCTTTTATTTATGATCTTATGGAAAAAAATAGCTAAAAAGCAAGAAGAGTAACATACAGATCATAAATGAATGTTTATTGTTATTAACACATGACGAATAACTGTTAATTTGATTATTTTTCAAACAGTGCAGTAATTGCTCATGCCCAATGGTTTATAGGCGATTCTTGTCTTGCTACATTGAAAAAAATAGTAGAAATAGAAATTGTTTTTCAGTATTCACCATTGAGTAGCAGTAGAAACAATGGGTGCCTCTTATTTTATGGTTTTTCTTTCATTTATTTATCACTCTTATGGTAATATCAGCGTATGTGCCCTCTTCCTACTGCATTTCTGAAGAAAAACTATACTAACATGTTCTTTGGTATTAATAGACTAGGATCCCGGAAAAAAAAACCTAAACAAAGAAGTGGAGACATCCAGGGTACTGAACATACAGTACATATCTCCCACACACTTTCTCTCAGTGATTAATGCCACTCTGAAAGGAAGCAGAGATGGCAGTTGCTAGGATACATGGCAAGGTGAAGTACAGGCGATTTAAACAAAAAAAGGAGGAGGAGGGCACCATTGACTGAACATGGCATCACTAGCAGTAGCCTCTGTTTCATGTTTTCTTCCTTTGCTGATTTTCTTTTCCAATTTCTCCAAGGCTGTGGCATTCAGAGGAGTGTGGAAAAGAACGGACAGTCAGACAAAGCTCTGCGTTTTTCTCAGTTCTTGCTACTTTCACCTGGAGATAGGCTGCAATGGTTGGCAGTAATCAGAGGCCTAAACCTGTCTGAGAGAGCCCTATGAACAGTCGATCCAATGGTAAGACAGCTGGGATTCTATTGGTGTGTGTAATCAGTGAGTCTGATAAAGCCGTGTCACAAAGGCATCGCTTTATTCAAGATTTAGATATTTGTGAAGGAGATTAAATAATGATGCAGTGCTGCATGCAGAATAGCTGACATTTTGTTCTTGCACCCAGATTATTTTAGCTTTATTTTATAATAAAAGTGCAGGTCAGACAGTGAGCTGAAACTATCATGCTTTGACAAGTCTTTTTTCATATTGTTAAAGTCACCCCTGTCATTCTCAGTTAGGTATTCTTATGAGGGAAGATGTCAGTGGATGTTCTGAGTCTCCTCTTAGAGATTCTATATAAAGCAGTGTTTTGAAGCCCTTGAACGGAAGGCTAAATAGGGAGATGAAAGGATGTTACAAAGAGGCTGTATTTTCTTCCCTCTCTACTATAATGGTGTTTTCACAATACGTGGGCCCACAGGACATCAAAGGCCAGTGTTGGACAGACGAGGAGTCAGATGGGGAGAACGAATCTGAACAGTTCCTTTACGGAATCCAGGTAGAGAAGGCTTGATTACTTCTCTGTTAAAGTAGTTTTGTTAAAATGTTACACATTATTTTATGTTCCTTCACTGCAGTGTCTTTAATACATATTTGTTTTCAAAGGGTATTGTAGTAAAAAATGAAATTACATTAATATTTTACAATCCTTCATAATTTTCTTAAGCCAGTTGGTTATGTTATCTTTACAATTAGGGTTGAGAGCACCCATGCAGTTTACTGAAACTTGCAAGCGAGAACAACTGAATACAAAGCATCAAGCTGCTCTGGCAGTCAGAGTTCAACACCCATATTTATAACATAGTTGTTTAAAGGGTCTTGCTTCTCCATGCCACACAAAGGCATTTGTTATTCATGTTATTCTCTCACGTCAAGCTGGACGTGAGCCCTTTACTGGAGCATTGAGCTTTTACGAAGTGGGTGAAACTTTCCTCTAATGAAACTTGTTCTGCAACTGGAAGGTTCCACAAGTAAGTCTTCATACACAGTGAGTGTAATTACTTTAGGGCACACAAGCAGAACAAGAATATTTTCTGCTACAATCAGTAGTTTAACAGGCTTTATAAAGGTCCTTCAAATTTATTCTTTGGACTTTGGCTTTGTTATTAAATTTTTTATTCTGCAGTTGCACCTATTGCACTTATTGTATTTTTTTCAAGACTGGGTCAGTATGAGAGTCTCACAGTTTAACAACCTTAAGTAAAAACACCACACTTTCAAGGTATTTATTGAAAAAATTACACAAAAATGTATAGCTTGGCAGATTTTCCTCAAGAAATAAAAACAGCAGTTGCTCTAATTGCTGCTTAAATAATATTGATTGTAACAGTTATATAGTTATGTATGTGTATGTACAATAATAGTTATGGATATTACAGGTTCTAATGTTGACTATGACATTCATTGTTATTTGATTTGGTATGCAGACTAAGCAAAGATACAGAATAAAAACATACTAAATTTGCTGTATTTTTCAAGTGCTTAGTGTACAGAATATTGCGGTTTGGTTCTTTATTGACTAACAGTTTAAACAAGATATTAGCTGGTTGGACTCAAATGGTGAGGTGGTGGCTCTGCAGACAGATCTCAAATCTCAATCTCAAAGGTCAAGGTCTTTTTAAATATTTAGACTAAATATAAACATGGTAAATAGCTGATTACTTTGTTTGAACAGCAGAGCAGATTGACCTCTCATCCAACATTTCCATCATGATGCCCCACGAGCCGGGCAAACATTTTCAAATTTTTTTGACTCAGAACGTTTATAGCCTTTGCATGTAAACATGAACAATTAAATGGCCCAATTTGAAACTACTTCAAACAGCTTAAGATCTGAAACTATCTATTCCCTCCAAAAATTAATGCATTATTTCTTGTTTACAGCATATTTCACTGTGCAGACTACTACACAACCAAATTAATTTCCCATACCATCATAAAATTCCTCATCTTTATCTGATAAAGTTGATTGCTCTACTTCCACCTAAGATCTTAATCTGAGAGTTATCCCTTTTTACTGTTATCTTCCAAGTCTTTTGATTGAAATGTAAAACCAGTAAAGCTCATTTCAGCAAAGTCAAAGTACATGAAAGCAGGGCAGCTAAGATAAGGATGGAGCTGTACTGCACACTCTCAGCTAAGATGAGAGTTTGACTTGAAGATACCAGACTCTAACTAAATACTTTGAAAGTGCAAGAATATATTTTTAAAAAATCTTCCTCTCGTAACAGAAATTCAAAAACCTATTTAAAGTAATGCATAAAGTAACTGTTCAGTTATACAATGTCTGTTCTGATATTCACTTTTTTATGTTAAATAAACAATCTGGATCTTGTTGGGTGTTTGAGTCTAGATTGTCTTGCAAAAATATTAATACCCCTTAAACTTTTTACCGTTTTCTAACATTACAATCACAATCATCAATGTATTTTATTACAGTCTATATTATAGGGATTTTATTTGAAAAATCAAGTGGAAGTAATGCAATATTGTAAACTGAAAATAAAATGATAAGTGGTTTTTAGCTTTTATACAAATGTAA
>JAHHUM010002732.1:118754-202974 GCA_036173005.1 Crenichthys baileyi | reverse complement strand
CTTTTTTAAAGCCTTTTTAATTTAAAATTTTAGCCTAATTGATTTGATCATACACTAGATTCAATTCCACTTGTGTGTACTATTTAAGGTGTTGGTAATGTTGGTAACTGGTCTTGCTGATTTGTTAAGGTCTTGTTGAACATGGTCGAGTTTGGGATGAACCCTCAACAGGCTCTGGATGCGCCGAGAGTCTTTGTGCAGTACGAAAACAAAAGTATAAATCTTAAAACATTTTTAAAAGCACAAACATTGGAAAAATCATTGCAGTGTTTACGCCACAGTATAGCATATATCTCTAATAATTTGTTTATAGCCCTACTCGTTATTTTGTTACAGTACGCTTTAGCTATAGCTATTAGATCTGTCGTAACTGAATTTTCTAGTGGAAAAATTAGTATACTACAGAAAGTTGTGTTATTTGTATTAATTTCCATCATCAGAGTTGAGCTATCAGTCTCACATTTTACCCCATGTATGGATTACCAGCTAAATTTGACATCTGCTCTAGTCATTGCTTTTTGACCTTTGAATCTATGTGGATATGTAATTCATTACTGCAAACTATGGTGGTTGGATTAGCTCTTTTCCATCATGTAGGATGATCATATTGTAGGATCATCAGTATAAATATGATAGGTCTGCATAATTTGAAGGAGAAATAATCTTCACGCACCGAACTGGTGTTCTTGCCTTTCAGCTGATCAGTGGTTAATTAATTTGGAGGAGGGGATCGACCAGGAGGTGGCTGTGGAGCTGAGGAGAAGGGGTCACAGAGTCAACTGGCCAGTCACAGGTATGTTTTTCATGTTTACAAAAAGATGTTTTTGTCTCCATTTAAAAAGTTATAAACGTTATTTTTGTCCTACTTGAAACTGTTCTGCAGCAACATTTAGACAGTAATTCACGACAGCCAGCTAAAGAAAGTTAATGTGTCACAATAATTGTTTTATTGATGTACTGTATCGTAATGTCCATAAACACATTGTGTTGCTGAAATAACATGTTGTCTTAATGTCATAAAAGCGCAGTTTCCATAAAACCACTTGGTTCCTTTTGAAAAAAGGATGTTTGTATTTGTTCCTCTTCTCCTTCTTAACTAAGATACAGAAATTAGAACACTTTCCTGAAAGGCGTGAAAAATTATGAGTATTACAGACATCCTTTGCTCTTTAGTTTGATAAGGAATCTCTTCTTGTGTGCAGCATCCATGTTTCAAACAGCAATTTTAACTGCCAAAGGATCTATCTTAACAGAAAAAAATCCAAGAATAAAACATGACAAAAACAATTAAAGCTTAAATTATTTTAGGGGGTACCACACAGCCTGAAATAGTGTGCAGATTTACTTGAATACACGTGTTTTCCAGATCTGGATATGCGTGGAAAATGTTTATATTTTCAAATGTTTATGCTCTGTCCATCCATCCATCCATCCATCCATCCATCCATCCATCCATCCATACATACATACATACATCCATACATCCATCGAGCAGTTTTGTAGATAATGTATTTTAAGCCTGACCTGTAGAAATATCTACAGTTTTGTTATTAAAGATCAAAATACAGGCTTAAGATCAGAGCACTTTTGACATGTAAGATGTTTGAGAACCCAGTTTTTAATCCAACTTTGTATTTACATACACAGGCCACGAGAGGGCTCACTTTGGGCGTGGACAAATAATCACAGTGGGGGATTGGTGGAATCGCTCAGTCACTCAGACCAACTCTCCATCCAGGGTGCTGTGGGCAGGATCGGACCCCAGAGCAGATGGATGTGCTCAGGGATACTAGGCACAGAAAGACCACAATAATTAGAACCCTTTCACAGCAAATTCATACAGATGAAACATGTGATGAAACATGTATTTGTATAAGTTGGTTTTGGTTTAATTCTCTCTTTTTTAATGCATCTGCTTTGTTCCTCCTTTAGTTTCATGGTTCAAACAAATGATTTTAATGTTGGTTAATATTTGACAGATAGCCAGGTTTATATTAGTGTGGCTCAGCGGCTACATGAGGTGTTTTATTTCCTGATAATGGTAATCAGTATTCTATTCTGCAAATGTTGAGTTCACTTACAATTACTGGATGCAATCAGCAGAACCTGATCTGCAGATCAACAGCAGAATTTTCAGAATTATTTTTCTGGGGGAAATCCTGGTGATTAGCCCATTAATGCTACAGATTGTTGGAATTAATCAACAAAGAAGACGATAACTTTATTGTTATACTTTGTACTCCTTTGTAGCCCTTGTTGACTGTCAGTTGAGTTTTTAATGATTTTTAACTTTTAAATTACATGTTTTTCTTTTGAGTTATAAAATCTACACTGAAGATTATCTGTCAACTGATTATTATTGATCTGTTCAAACGTACTGTACATTTGTTTAGAAATGCCAAATAAATTAAAATGTAACCTTGTTTAAATCCTCTGTTCCTATCTTCCTATCTGAGGATATAGCTAAACTTTATGCAGCTTGTATCTTTGAAGTTGGCACACTACAGTTAAAAATTATTTTATTCTGCCTTTTGTAAAATGGGGTTCTGCTTTCCGAGCAGCAGAGAAATGTTGACTATTGTGTAGAAAATTTGTCTTTTCAGACTAAAATGTCCAATATACCATGTTGTTCCGATTCAGAGAAACAAACAAACAAACAAAAAAAAATAATTAATGCAGTCTTAGGATATATGAGGCACAATTTAATTTGGAAAGCTCGTCACAAGTAAACAGGAGAGAGTTTTTGGTTTTTAGAATGCAAAAGAATTAATCAATAAGGAAGTACCCTGATTCCAGATGTAAACAGCCTAAATTCACTAGTTTAACTAATGTAAAAAACATCTGAGTTTTTAAGCAGCGTGTCAACCACATGTAAAATAAAAAAGTGCCACGACTTGATAAAAAAAAGATAGACATGGCATTAATTTAAATAAAAAAACAAATCTAGTTTATTACAACTTTAAACAACATGTTGAAATTATTTTTATTTCATTCAGAAAATGTGTTTTGGTTTTTACATTTGTTGAAGTTAACTTGCTGTTTAGATTAGCTAATTAAAGTTGGTGTCATAAGTTTATTTTATAAACGGCTACCCATCAGAGTCACTAGATGGGGATACAACTGCTCTTGCCAATATAATTGATCTGAAGTTAACTTGCTGTTTAGATTAGCTAATTAAAGTTGGTGTCATGAGTTGTGGTTGTTGAGGACTCAACCACAGACACGAAGCAGGCAAAGCATTTTTGCTGTGGAATTTGATGAAATAAGTAAATCAGAATTACAAACTGTGGGTGAAAATGAAGGCAAAACCTGACTGCCATGCTGGTTTATTACTACATCATTATGTAATTGTTTTATTAGCACTGGATTGTTTCACACATTGTCTGTTTAAGCACAAAATCTCCCCATGTTGGACTTTGTTATAGTGGTAATCTCCTTACAGGTCCAAACCCAACATGGTACAATCCGTTTACTCTGCTAAAGACCCACCTAGACATAATCCAGGCGACATAATGCGTGAATGGAAACAGCTCGCTATCCAGTTCATGTTTAACCCATTAACCCTACTCCTGACGTTTTGAAGATACCTTAAACCTCATAGCCATTACCATTTGTTCAAGTTCATACACACCCAATCATGTAATCAAAATAATAAATTCTGCCCTCTGTGACTTTTTTAGGTCACATATCAAAGTTTTCTGCAAACTGCCATATCCAAAAAAAAAAAATAGTAATTGTGTTGTTAAACATGTCAATTGTATGTTTTGATTCATTTGGAGGGAAATATTTTTTTCATCTTGTGGGAAACACACGTCCTTGTTTGATTTCCTTTCTTGTGGCAGATCATCTATTATTGGTCAGCTTTTTTCTTTTGAGCGTAAATGTGTTTACTCATACATGTTTTGTCATGTCAGAACCCCCCACACCCACCCCCAACTCTGGGTCTTACACACACAGTGACACAAACTGTTTCCTGTCTTTCAGCTGTTCCCCCACTTCCCTCCTTCCTTTGTCAGTCCCTCCTCAGCCCATTCCAGCTCCTTCGTCGTCTCCCTTCGGTTGTGATTTTGTTTTTTTGGTTGAGCGATGTGTTGTTCGGTGGGTTTTGCCCGGTTGTTGGGCCTGGCTCTGCTGCCGCTGGCACTCTGCTGTATCCTGGCTAACCTGCTGCTGTTGTTTCCAATGGGAGAAATCACTTACATCCAACAGGATCGTCTAGCCAGCTACATCTGGTACTTTGGTGGACTAGGAGGTGGAGGGCTATTGGTGAGTAAAAAGTTAGATTTATGATGGGGAAAACTTTTGTTTGATTTAATTGTTTCAAAAATAAATACATGAAAGATTTTTGCTTTTTCATATTTTCCCTAATATGGTCGGATTAACAACAAATTTTCTTTCATTTTTACAAAATCAATATCTTTTGACAGTTTTTATCGTTGTATTTAATAACGAAAAGCCTAAATGTGAGTATAAAGAATTTATCTTTAGGCATTTTCTTTTGATATTTATGGCTTATGAACTAAAAAAATCTTCTCCCTTCCTGCCTTGTTCATCAGAGACTAACATTGGTGCAGCTGTTTGAAATGTTTCTAAAAATGTATTTCTTTGTGAATTTAACTGGTTTTTGCCCTGAAATATTAGTGTGAATTGTTCCCCTTTTATACCATTCAGTCTGAGTGAGCTTGCAGAGTTCTCCAGTGAGAACAATGAGGTGTTTTGTACATGTACAGTTAATCTGTCTGCTTTGCATGCTGCTGATCTGATGGGTATTTGCTCTAATTGAGCTGAAAGGAGCTGTTCTTTTAGCACGTGTGCTTTTCTAGAGCAACAAAGGAAAGATTGTATCTGACAGCTAAAATTAACCTATCCTTCAGTCAACCTAAATTCTAGTCCAAAATGTTTAAATTGTGGTACTCTCTAAGATGTCTATGATATTACTGGGGCAGGCAGATTTATTGGAATACAACAAACACAAAATAGAATACTGATGAAGTGTGACTGCAAGCTTTTCTCTGCTGTTTGCATGACTTAATCGTTTATCTATAAAAATAAACAACAGAAGTTAGGTGTGAGAGTATACTGTAGCACAATGTGGAACCAGTAATAAGCCAGCTGTTTCAGAGTATGTTTCATTCATAGAAACCTTTTTATTAGGATCTGTCTAAACCAAATATGTGACAATGTCATTCACTATCTTTGCTTTTGGCTCTTTTTAAGGTAGAGTAAATGTTAACATTTAGTCAGATATGTTCTTACTAAGTTGAAGGAGATTACTTATTTCTTTCTACAGTGATATTAACGTTTAAAAAATCTCAAGTTGTGTAAAATGTACAGAAAAAGGCTTCTGTAATGGTATAAATGTTCAATATGGCTTTGACCCCAAGGTAAAGACAGCTATTAGTCCTAATTCACCTAAGTAAAACTAAGACTGTGCAAGCTGTGTGTTCTTCTATCCGTTAACGAACTGAAGCAGGTCACACCCGAGATACAAGCAAACTTTTAGATGGCTTACAGCCCCCTGTTGGACAGGGGACCCTAAGAGCACTTGGATTTACACGGGAGAGGTTTAGAAGTGCACCATTTGTTATTATACTAAAAAACAAGCAAACAAACATAAAAAAACAGATACATCAATCAATTGACAAGAGATAGAAATCAGCCAATTTTCCAATCATCTTGGATTGGTGATCTTTAGGTAAAAATACTGAAGTTTTTTTTCTATTCATTAAATGCATCAGGCTGATATTTTAATTGTAATTTATGCATTTCGACTGCTTGTTCCTGAGCCAGGGTCGCATTTCATACATCCGACTGTTTATTACCAAATAAAAACCTTAATTTCATTCTAATTATTCTATCAAATATTCTCTTCCATTGTTTATCATGCTAAAATATTGACTTATTGTTTGTGGAAATGACTTAAAGTTATTTGGTCAAAGAGAAAAATGAATCCCTCTGAGAACATCCATCTACAGCAGCTCCCCCAACTTCCTCTCCCACGTCCGTCCTCCCAACGTTTTTTCTTTTTTCCTCTTCCCTGACTGTGCACTTCCCTCCTTGTCGTCAGACTCCCTTTTAATCTCTGCTTTATGTTGACATGCAGGATGTGTATCTTAACTAAACTCTGATGTTTGAGCAGCTTTGTGAGTGTGTAAAACGTTGGGAGCTTCCTTTCCTTTTGTTAAAATGTGATTTAATGTCTCTGGGAGATGGACAGCAACACAGGATAAAGGGATCAGAGCCCCACTCTCTTCTTCTCAGAAAGGGGAGAAAAAAACAAACAGTCAATCTCTGAAGCAAAAAGATGCATGAATCATGTATATGTTTCTTAATGAGCTTTAAAGTGAAGATTTAGCACAGGTTTATAAGGTTAGTTCATGAGTGTCACTACACAAGTAAATGAATAACTGCTTCTATTTATGGTAAAGTTATGGTAAAAAAGTTTAGATGTACTTAATAAATGTGAAATATATAAACTGAAGCTAATCCAACACTTTCTGGTCACTAATTTATGTAACTGCTAACTCAATGTTTACTGTAAATGTTATCACCAATAAAAAAATCAGTCAATCAATCAATTAGCATCCTATACAAAATCTCGTTTGAATTTTGGGGGGACAATAAACAGGAACATTTCAGAGAGTAATTCTTGGGGGGGCATGAAAGCAAAGATCTCTCTCTCTTTCCTGCTCCTTTGCGCCTTTCCTTGTAGGGTTGAGCCCTCAGCATGTTAAATCATTAACAGTAATGATGGTTGTTATTGCTTTGTTCTTTATTATTCCATATTTTACATGCTGCTCTAATTTCCAATATAGTCCATCAAAGTAGCTTGACAAGGAATTGAAGTTCCAAAACTATAAAGAAAATACCTTCAAGAACAATCCTACAACATCAGACTACTCTTCAAAAGTATCCATTTACTGTATTGTCACAAAAAAAAAAGACCGGATGTCTGTAATTTTTCTTTTTTCTGCCAAACTGACCTGGTTGGCTGACAATTCGACACACACACATACACACACACACACACTCTTGTTTTGCTATATGTAGTGAGGACCATGTGTTGACTCCCATTGACTTCCATTGATTTTCAGTCATTTTCAACCCTTTCTATGCCCTAACCCTGACAATAACCCTAAACCTAACCATTACCAGTGCATGCCTAACCCTAACCTTAACCTAAACTCAATTCACACCTTAGTCCTAAACCTAACCGTTAGCAAAATAGGTCGTGAGGACCAGCAAAATGTCCTCACTTTGGTACAAATGGTCCTCAATTTGATGGTAATATCGGGAAAATGGTTCTCACTATGATGCCAAGACAGGAACACACACACACACACACACACACAAACACGCACACGTATATATATACACTACCGGCCAAAGGTTTTAGATACACTTTCTCACTTAATGGATCTCCTTATTTTCATAACTATTTACATTGTAGATTCTCATCAATGGCAACAGAACTGAGAATGAACACACATGGAATTATGTAATAAACAATAAGTGTAAAACAGATTCTTCAAAATAGCCACCCTTTGCTCTGATTACTGCTCTGCTCTCTGCTGTTCATTCACTGTTCATTCAGTTTTGATGCCTTCAGAGATAATCTACATACCATAGAAATATAGAAATGGTCATGAAATAAAGAAAGCCATTACGTTATAAAGTGTTTCTAAAACCTTTGACAGGTAGTGTGTGTGTATATATATATATATATTAATATATATATATATATATATATATATATATATATATATATAGAATGTATTCTTGCGTAAAACTTGTGTCAGTCTGCTTGTGATTTCTAACTGCGACGGAGGTTCATATACCAGCAGGACGATGAAGCAACACTTGAGTGGTTTAACGAGAAGCATTTAAATGGTTGGTCTAGTCAAAGTCCACACCTCAATCCAATTGAGAATCTGTGGTTAGACTTTAAGATTGCTGTGCACAAGTAAAAACCATCCAGCCTGAAGGAGTTGGAGCAGTTTTGCCTTGAGGAATAGGCAAAAATCCCAGTGGCAAAATGTGTCAAGTTCATAGAGACTTATCTAAAGCAACTTGCAGCTGTAATATTTGTCGTTTGCTTCACAATGAAAAAAATATACATCTTCAAAGTTGTAGGCATGTTCTGTAAATGAAAGGCTGCAAACTCTCAAAAAAATCAATCTTTCTTACAGGTTGTGTGGCAGCAAAACATTAAAAATGCGAAAGGGTGGTGGATACTTTTGCAAGTGACTGTATATATATCATGCATGACTTAATCGCATATATATCAAAGCAGAACTTCTCAACAAGAAGGCTCCTCAGTATCCAGTGATAAGTATGTGAATTTTATTGACTTGACTAGTAGGAACAACTACAAATCATTAGTTTCACTTACCACTAATTTATAATTCTTCTTAATGCCTCCAACATTTCTTTCTTCGTTGTGGTTTCCTCTTTGGTTACTAGCTGTTGTTATTTACAAATATCTCATGATATGGCCAAGTGTGTATCAGCTTTGAGTCCTCTGAAAATAAAGAAAATACTGTACAGATATGTGTTTTATTAATCAAGTTTAATCAAAACTTTATTTATAAAGCTCTTTAACATACCACAAGGTAAACCAAAGTGCCGCACAGGTTAATAAAAAATAAAAAGTAAGCCGTAACAACACACACACACACTCGCACGCAGAAACAAATAATAAAAGACAGTACAAAGACTGGTACAAAGATGTTTGATAAGTTTTTGAAAGAGATTAAATTCAATCAGAGTTCTGGTTTACCTTACTCACAAGTGGAGTCCTTGGAACAACCAAAAAGCATTTGATCTTCTGATCTCAGAGCTTTACAAGGACTCAGAAATGATAAGGAGGTAACAGATCATTTAAACATTTTAAAATCAAGAGTAAGATTTTCTGAAAGAATCAGGCAGCTAGTGAGGAGAACGCAGTATTAGGGTAATGTGCTATGTTATATAAATGTAACCTGACTTTATCTGTCTTACAGAAAAAAATTGCCATTGGGAACCTTAAATCTACATGCTCAACCTTTTATTTTCATTTTTGTATTAATGGATTATCTGACAAAAGAATAAAAAAAAAAGGGAAGATAAAGGAAAAAAATACGATTGCTCTGAAACTGTTACAAAATATTTCATTTTGTGTCCTTTCAGATGCTGATTCCAGCTGTGGCCTTCATCACTCTAGGGAAATGCAGCTGCTGCTGGAATGAAAGCTTAATGGTAAGAGACTTTTTATGCTGGGATCAGTGCTTAGAATGTACGAAACTGTTTATGGGATCTGATAAACATCTAGAACATTCTGTTTACCAAATTGGGCAACATTTCTATGTGTTTTTTATTTGTTTAATCAGTACAAATCTGTATATTTCCTATACTACAATTTTTGTTATTATTATCATTATGCTGTCACCACTTGCAGAGTAATGCACTAAAGTAGCCAATAGGCAAGCTAAAACTAGGTCCCTATAGGGCTGAAGCTCTAATGCTAAGTCTCCTATGATTATTCAACAAGGCTCCCATTGTTAAGAAGCATGCACCAAAGTAAGCTTGACTCGTTCCATTCAAGTCACATACACAGCTGTGCCTATATGTGTGTGTGCGTGTGTGTGTGTGTGTAGCAGCTGTGTCTGTTTTTCAAACATGGATAAGTGAAAAAGGCAACATTCATTCGTTGACACAGAAAGTCACCAGAGTTCACACTCAGACAAATCCAAACATTTCTTTGTGCTTTTTAAAAAAAAACTTCTGGTGTGCTGCTGTGCCTTCACAGATGTGCGGTTCAGTTCTGGCAGCTATCATCGGCCTCCTGGGCTCTGGTTACTGTTTCGCCATATCAGGGCTTGCTTTGGTGCAGGGTCCCCACTGCTTCACCTCCTATGGGTGGTCATACCCCTTTGCAGACCAGCGCGGCAGGTAAAGACGCACAATAAAAAAAGCATTTAAGATAAAAGAAAGAAACTATCATGAAGATAATCATTCTTGCAGTAAGACTTTTTTTTAAAATGTCGTCTTAGTTTTATGTCTGATAAAATGGGATGCACACCTACTATAAGCTTCCTCTGTTGTATCATCAGTAAACAGAACATTTCCCAAAGATTTGCGGATCATCAAGATGTTTTTAGGCAAACATGAGACAGACCTTTGTGTTGTTTTTAGTCAGCAGTGGTTGTCACCTTGAATTTTTCTAATTGTTGATTCTTGAACACTGATCTTCAATGAGGCAAGTGAGGCTGCTTTAAATATTCAGGTTTTCTTTTTTGTAATCTCCTAGATAAGATGTTGATGCGCTCTTGGGGCCAATTGTTACTCTGGCCACTTCTAAGAAGGTTCACCACTGTTCCAATGTTTTCTCTGTGTGTGGATAATGGCTCTCATTGTGGTGTTCCAAAGCCTTAGAAATGGCATCGCAGCCCTTATAGATGCCATTGACTTAGTTTCTAATCTTAAATTTTGTTTAGATTGGAGTTTGATGTGTTGCTGAGTAAGGTCTTTTGGCCTTCATGTTGTCAGATGGGTTCCATTTAAGTAACTTCAATTTACAGATCAGTTTTCAGGCTTGGGAGTGGTGAGTCAAATTAAGCCCAGCTTTGCAAAAAATGTGGTTGATAACATTTAATTCATGATTTCAGGAGTTTTCGTGTGGAGTTTCTCACATAGGGTCGGGTTATTTAGTTAGCTTTTCCCCATTCATATATGAAATCCTTTTGCTTTCTGGTATTTATTCAGGCTATATTTTGCTGATCTTTACATTTATTTTAAGAGCTAATACCTATAAGTGTTAGAAAAAACAAATCATGAAGATATCTCAGAGCAAAAGCTTTTTCACAGCATTGTCTATAATAAGTTTTATAATTAAAATTGAATAAAAAAGATTCCAGAGGAAAAGTTTGCCCTGGATTATATTCCAGCAAGAACTGTCACTAGCTTAATGCTTATCTGTAACAGATTTCAGTTTTTTTTAATAGATTCTCTGCTTTCTGCTGATAAGAACAAACCCAGCAACCAGAACAAAAACAAATAAATAAAATAACCTTGAACCTTGAACTCTTTCTTTTTTACCCTGTTATTTAGTCTTTGATAGTCACTTTCTCTTTTCTGTGTTTTGCAGGTATCTGTTGCAGCCCGAAATCTGGCCACGGTGCCTTCAGCCGCTTAACATCGTAGAGTGGAACGTCACTCTACTGTTTGTGTTATTGGGCCTTGCAGTGCTGGAGTTCATTATCTGTCTTTTGCAGCTTGGAAATGGTTTGGTGAACGCCATCTGCCGGCCCTGCTGCTACAAGCAGGAGTACAGTCTCAACGCTTAGAGAGACACGTATTCTGCATGAACAACAAGCATTTCAGAAAAACACACACTTGAAAACAAACAGTACAATAACACATGCACACATATTCACGAGTCTGCACACATGACTGTATTAAATCACCAACTGCAATATAGAAGTATCTAAGCTATTTCATACTGATGATCTAAAGTGTGATGGACAATGGGTTTCACGGAAGTGAGAGTAGATTTACATACCATTGTCCTGAACATATTTTAAGAGTTTGTTGTCTAAATTAGTCACATCAATCTTACAAAATGACAAAGTCAGCCTTCTATCATTAAGCTGTGTGTAAATGAGAGTAGCTTCTTCTCATGGGGCTTGGTTTGAGACATTGCACATTCCCATGGTTTGGTTTGGTTTGGTTTTCTTCCTCTTCAGCATTATAAATTACCCTGAAGGTTTTGAGGTATTTTGTTTGTTTATGTTTGAACTTTAAATACCCGTTGTTGTAAAATGTTACCTTGATATCTACCTGTTGCTAGTCTATTATTACTTAAAATTTTAAATGTGTTTTTAGTGGCATTTTTTATAAAGTACTGTTTATTTGTGCTGCCTTGAATAAAGAAATAAGTTAAATTTACATGCAGTTGGTTGATTTTTGCAATGTTTGCCGTCCATTCAGAAACCATATAAAGCAAAGTGAGATAACTCCCACACTGATCAGATCAGTGAAAAATTTACCAAAATACCCAAAATAATTTTAAATTCTAATAGAAATTTTATATTTTTTCCTCAACACTGTTTCCACTGAAATAATGTTTAAACTAGTTGAATACACCCATACATGTTTATAGCATGTGCATGTGTGCAGTCATGTGAACAATTTAGGAAACCCTATGTGTTTACATTTGGACATTTGAGGAATAAATTAGGACACCTCCACATTTATAACCTTTATTACCACTTAAAATTACAAAACATACACACAGGTGTATGCTAAAGAAGACACATTTTAAAATCCTAAAATGTCCTGTCAGAACCTGTTCCAGGCTGGAACATGAGCAAACAGGAAACCTAAAACAAAGAAGGCCTGTGTAAAATTTGCCAAACATTACAGACAAGATCAGACTTCTGGAATAATGTTCTTTGGATAGATGAGTCTAAAATTTTATTATTTCAAAACAAGAACAGAGGAAATGTTTAGCTATCATACCAAATGTTCCAGGAAAAGAACCTGATGCCTACTGTGAAGAATAGAACTGGGAGTGTAGTGGTTTGTGGATGCTTTGCTGCAGCTGACCCTGGCCAGCTCACCATCATAGAATCCACTATATTTCTGTCAGAGTAAGATCTTTATCTCATTGAGATGTTGAATATGCTTAAATTGGCTTTAAATGCAGCTGAAAATGAGGTGTGGGCAAATCAAAAACTGGTAGGTGGCTACAAGAAGCATCTTATTTCAGTCAAAGGGGATAAAACTATAAGGGGGTAGGGTGTTCTAACTTTTTCTTAGTTAGAATACCAATTTTTGCTAATACCTTTTGTTTAATGTGTAATAAGATGAATTTTTTGTTGCCCTGCAATTACATCACTTTCTTTTCTAAAGATAAATCAAAACATATTAGACATCAATATGTGAGCATTTCAAAATAAAAAACTGAATATTTTAATGCGGTGTGTCCTTTTATTTTTATATCCTCCCATTTGCTAACTATGATTATTTTTATAGCCAGTTTTTTTGGACATTTTTTTTTTATTAACACAGTATAGAGACTGAGACAAATATTTCTGCTCAAATATTGCCAGACATGTTTTTTTTCTGGACTTTCCAGAATTACCAATTACTGATTGGTTTGGCCCAGGTTGAGTAAATGTTACCTTTAACCATGACAGACAAGATAGTCCTTACAGTAATTTAGAGATGAAAGTATTTTCCTTGCCTTTTTGGAAAATAACTGAATTATTTCTTCACTTTAAATAAAGACAAATCCATTGTTGGATTGTATGATAGTTTTTTACTGAATAATAATTGTGAACTGAATGACATTCGTAGTGAAAATAATTGCTGTGTTAGTCACTTGTTAGCAGTTAACCTATTTCCTGATGACACAGTATTGATTGGATCAAAGTCAAGTATTTTCCTCATTGGTTAAAGATTTGGACTGATGTCCATGATGGTTATCTGTAAGTACATAAAATATAAAAACTTCAGGAAAAGAGGTTTTTTATTTCAGCCAAAAAGCCAACTTAAAATCCTTTTTCTGAGAATATAGTTGCTTTTTTTAACTTGTTTCAATATGATTTCTCCTCACCCAATCCCCATTTTCCTTCATCTTTTTACACAATTCTTTCTCACAAGACATGTTGCTGGATCTTAAAAGCGATTAAACATTTTGAATCACATTTGGCAAAGCAGTTTACTGGTTAATGTTTGGATGTTTTCCGACGTTATGCAAGGGCGACCCACTGATCAAACAGTTGGCTGTCGTTTGCCTCACTGTCTGATGGTCAGTGACCCCTTCGTCTTTTTGCCTAATCTCAGCAGTCTGTGGAAGCAGTATAAAGACAAAGGGAAGAAAGAGCTTATAACAGTGGTCTGTGGTCTGTCTCATCAGTATCTGCTGCTGGGATCCTGAGGTGGCAAAAAAAGACAAATAGTCCTTTTCTTGGCAGCTTTTATCTAATGTTGAATTGAGAGAACTCAAAATCCAAAGTTTGAAAATGAAAAATTTAGGGGTTGTGTTGCTGTTGGGTTGCACAGTGCTATCTGCTGCTGGGATGAGAAGAGAGTACTTTCTCAGGATAGAGGAGGTGTCTTGGAACTATGCTCCGAGTGGAAAGAATATCATCCAGAACAGAACACTGCAGGAGGATACGTAAGTACACCCATTGAATAATTGTTCACGGTATTATTTTATGAAGACAGTCAACAGACATATTACTAAGGCCCAGGCTGACTGTTTACATTCCTACACGCTGACATTTTAAAAACATTGTTTACTGGCATACACTGGGTTAGTAATAATAACAAATAATAACAGGTGATCTGACCTACTTTTAAAACACTCTAAAAGTTTCATGTTTAAAATATCCCAGACAGAATGTTCGTTTATATTGACTTATTACCTTTACAAATGTAAAGGTAATGAGTCCACACTGATCCTCTTGGTTCAAATAGGAGATTAATCACATGAAGTAGTAACTTTATTTTAATATTTTTTAAGAGCACTCAAGTAACTACTTTTCTTCTTTTGCAAATGTCTTTGCAGTGAAGCCTCTGTGTTTTTAATAAAACGTCCCCAGCGTATTGGCCCAGTCTACAAAAAGGCTGTTTACAAACAGTACAGCGATGCCACCTACAGGACAGAAGTGCAGAAGTTAGAATGGCTGGGTTACCTGGGTCCCTTGCTGATGGCAGAGGAGGGGGACACGTTGATTCTTCACCTAAAAAACTCAGCTTCCAGACCTTACAACATCCACCCACATGGACTCAACTACAGCAAAGGGAATGAGGGTGAATAGCAAACAAACCAAACAAATACCTGAGAAGTAACTGTTTACTGAGAGGATGATGGATACATGATTCTGTCTGTATGTGCTTCCCTGCAGGAGCCTTATACCCAGACGGCACAGATCCAGAGCTGAAGAGGGATGACGCAGTGGCTCCTGGTGCAACAGTGACGTATGAGTGGACCCTCCCAGAATCCCACAGCCCAACAGCTGAGGACAGTAACTGTTTGACCAGGTTCTACCACTCTCATGTCCGCCCCCCAAAAGATATCAACTCAGGACTTTTAGGACCACTTCTCATCTGCAAGCGAGGTACGTTTTCAACCCAGCCCAAAAATAACCAGTAGAAAGTTACAAGTACTTTTAAGTACTTTTTAAGTATTTGAGTGACTAATTTTGCATTTCATGACAAAAGTCTTTTTAAGTATTTATAATGTATCAACAACTGAATCATAAGAATAATGAAAGAAAACACCAAAGAAAATAAAAAATCCCTCCCAAAAAATCATAAAGTTAATGGAAAGTGAAAAAAGACAGCTTTTTATTTACATATCTACACACTAGTTTTAAATGGCTTCATGCACAATATTAACAAAGGCAAATCTCATTCAGACATGTGATGTCATTCCCAGAGGACATGCTTTAAACAAACATACAATTAAATAACCAATGAAGGTATCAAACAAAAGCTGCAAATGTAGCAGCAGAACATTAAAATCAAGAAAGTTATTCAAGTAATGCCTTTTCCAATGCCTTTAAGATATGTTTGACATCATTAAGTAGGATGAATGGACTGCTTATCTGAAAATCCCATTTTATCTGTTCTATAGGAACTCTGGATGTCCATGGTGACCGGGCAGCAGATTACACATATGCTCTGTTGTTCATGGTCTCAGATGAGAACCTTAGCTGGTATCTTGATGACAATATCAGGACACATATCTCAAATCCCATCAGAAATCTAAAGGAGGATGAAGATTTTATTGAGAGCAACAAGATGCACGGTGAGGGGTGGTGGTGGGTTGGTGTTACTTTTAATCTTTGGATGCAAACATGTTGCTTAAAAATCTAGGTTTAACCTTTTGTTTATGTCATAGGGATAAATGGTTTTCTTTACGGTAACCTGCCTGGACTGACCATGTGTCAAGGAAACAAGATCCATTGGCATCTGATTGGCCTTGGCAATGAGGTAACAGCTTTTATTAACATGATATTACTAGTTCATTTACAGCATTTGTTGCCTGTGATATGTGACATTTTAGGGACATAACTAAACATGACTTCTTAGTTTTAGCTGTTTTGAAATGAGACATTGTTAAAAAGTTAAAGTTTTCTACAGTCATTGTTTGTGGTTTATGGTAAAAATAATCTACTTTTATATACAAATTATGATGTTCTAGTAATGTTTTATTTTTATTTAAAAACAGGGAATAATTTTAGTTTAAACATGAAGTTTTGTTTCTTAAAGTCAGATCCTATATACATAAATTGTATATAGGGGCACAAAACATGTTTGTCCCAAAATATGACATTACTTCGATCTAAACATTTCCTGTTTAGATCAGTTATGATTACCAAAATAATTTTTTATTGATAATGTGTCATAATAATGAGAGAGAACATTTTTATTTTCCTCAAATTTCTATTTTGCCAAGATGATGATGCCATAGCTTTGTAAGCTTCCAGCATGTTTCTTCACAACATTTGAGTTAACTACCGGTTAGTTACCTGTGAATGTATTATAAGGCAAACTTCAAACATGCTGCTTCCTTGTGAGACACAAAGGGAAAAATCTAAATAAATGCGACAATAAATCAGGAAAAGGATTTAGGGCCATCCTTGTGTACAATTTCCAGATGTGGAAAGGTTGCCATGTTCATCCATTTAAACAATTACACAGTATAAACACTGTAGGAATGCTCAGCGACTGCACCATTTGGGAAAGAGACAGATTCTGTCCCAGAAAAATATGTAATACAGTGCAAAATGTCTGTACCCACCCCTGAAGAAGAGCAAAAGACCTTGTGAAGATGTTGTCTGAAGTTTAATGAGATGTGTCTCATACTAAAATGGACTCATAGGCAACTCAGCGTAGAAGTCATTGCTGCAAAAGAAACATAAAAGGCCAGATTATGGTTTGCAAATGCACCTAGGGAAAAAGACCTTAATTTTTTTAGACATGTCCTGTGTTCTCAAGAAAACTAACCACAAAATCGAAGTGTCATAATTACCAGTGTTACATTTGAAAGAAAACGGGGAAAGCTTGAAAGCCTGAGAAGAAGATCCCAATTGTGAAGTACAGGGGTGGCAGTGTCATGTTGTCTCTGCGTTTTGCTGCAGGATGCACTGGTGCACTTTACAAAATAGATGGCATCACGAGGAAGGAACATTATATGGAAATATCAGTCAGGAAGCTAAAGCTTTGCCACAAATAAGTTTTCCAAATAACAATAACCCCCAGCATACCACCAAATTAGTCCCAAAGGACTTAAAGTCCTCCAAGTCAGTGTGTAGAAGTGGTCAACATAAAGCCCTGTTCTTATAGAAAATGTGTGGACAGAGCTGAAAAGGTGTGCAAACAAGGTGGCCTACAAACCTGACTCGGTTCTGTCAAGAGGAATGGGCCAAAATTCTAATAACTATTGTTAGAAGCTTCTGGAAGGATCACAAAGTGGTCTGACCCTAGACATACAGTTTAGTATGCTACTCTACCAAATACTAAGGAAATGTTTCTTCACTCCTGAATTAAAAGAAAGGTAATATAGATGTGTGCAAACACCTGATTTCAACTGTATCTACAAAAGCCTGCCTGTCATTCTAATGCCACCTGTCTCACAGGTGGACATGCATTCAGTACATTTCCATGGCCAGATCTTGACCACCCTTAACCACCACACAGACATGGTCAGCCTTTTCCCTGCCTCTAGCACCACTGCTGAAATGGTGGCTGACAACCCTGGACATTGGTTGCTAACGTGCACCGTCAATGATCATTTGATGGGTAAGAAAATGTCCTCCAGTTTCTAAAGGAGACCAATAACTCTCATAACAAAATGGAATCAATTGCTTGTTCAAAGACTTTGCTCAAGTTCAAGACATTTGTGTTTTTGCTTTCTATCTGAGTCCAGCTGGAATGCAGGCTTTGTTTGAAATCAAGAAGTGTTTCCCCAATGTTCATAAGGCCCGTCCTCATGGTGAGCTCAGGCAGTTCTTCATTGCTGCTGAAGAAGAGGTCTGGGATTATGCTCCCACACTGCCAAGTGAAAGGTTTGTTAATCCAGATCCTTACAAACATTTAGATAGAAATGATGCTTTGGCTTCTGCTGAGACATTCACCAACCACATTTTATACTTCTGTGTGCGCAGTAAAGCAGACACATTTGTAACGAGAGGCCCAAACCGCATTGGCAGCAGGTATAAGAAGGCTCGATATGTGGAATATACTGATAACACTTTCACAACAAAGATGCTACGCACCCCGGAGGAGCAACACCTTGGAATTCTGGGTAATCCAAGCAGGATATTCGCATGTATATCTATATATAAATAGATAATTCTATATATATCTATCTATATATAGATAAATATATATCTATCTATATATATCTATCAAGTTTTTGACAGTTTTTCCTTGTAACACCATGTGTGAGCATTTACACAGCAATGACCTGTTTGAAGAGTTTCAGTCAGGCTTCAGAGTTCATCATAGCACTGAAACAGCTCTGCTGAAAGTCACTAATGATATTCTTATGGCCTCAGATAATGGACTTGTGTCTGTACTGGTTCTGCTAGATTTCAGTGCTGCATTTGATACAGTCGATCATAATATTCTCTTAGAAAGGCTGGAATATGCTGTAGGGATCAGGGGAACAGCGCTAGGCTGGTTTAAATCTTATCTGTCCGACAGATTCCAGTTTGTTCATGTAAATGATAAATCATCTTTAAACTCCAGGGTTAATTGTGGAGTACCACAGGGTTCAGTACTTGGGCCAATTCTCTTTACTATATATATGCTTCCAATAGGTCAAATTATCAGGCAGCATAGGATAAATTTTCACTGTTACACTGATGATACTCAGCTTTACTTATCCATAAATCCAATGAACCCAACCAGTTAGATAGACTACAAGCATGTCTTGAAGATATAAAAACTTGGATGACTTTAAATTTTCTGCTTCTAAATTCAGACAAGACAGAAGTTGTTGTCGTTGGACCGGAGTCTTTAAAAAAGAAACTGCTTAGTCAATCACTTAACCTGGATGGCATTAATTGACCTCCGGTAATAAAGTAAAAAACCTTGGTGTTATTTTTGACCAGGACATGTCATTTAAATCCCATATTAAACAGGTTTCTAGGATTTCCTTCTTTCACCTCCGGAACATTGCCAAAATTAGAAATATCCTATCCAGGAGTGACGCTGAAAAACTAGTCCATGCATTTGTTACTTCAAGGCTGGACTATTGTAATTCTTTACTATCAGGATGTCCACAAAATGCAGTTAAAAGCCTTCAGCTGATTCAAAATGCTGCAGCAAGAGTTCTGATGAAAATTAAAAAGAGAGATCATATTTCTCCTATTTTAGCTTCCATTTATTGGCTCCCTGTTAAATCCAGAATAGAATTTAAAATTCTCCTCCTCACATATAAAGCCCTTAATGATCTAGCTCCATCATACATCAGAGATCTGATTGTTCCATATGTTCCTAACAGGGCACTTCGTTCTCAGACTGCAGGTTTAGTGGTGGTTCCTAGAGTCTCTAGAAGTAGAATGGGAGGCAGATCCTTTAGTTATCAGGCTCCTCTCCTGTGGAACCAGCTCCCAGTTTTAGTCCGTGAGGCGGACACCCTGTCTACTTTTAAGGCTAGACTTAAAACTTTCCTTTTTGATAAAGCTTATAGTTAGAGTGGCTTAGTTTATTAGGGAGGGAGCCTTCCTCCCTCCCTGTTGGATGGAGTAAGGGGGAGTCAGGTTTAGCCTAAACCAGCTCAGTTATGGTTGAGGTGCAAACACACCCTCCATTTCTGCTACCTGTATGACCCCTTCTCTTTTCCAATGGTTATAATCAGTCTGACAGAGAGAGGTATCCCAATCGTTGTGGTTTTTAGTATAACAATGACCATCAGTGGGACCCTTTGTGGGGTGCCTTGAGACGACGTTGAAAATAAGCACTGTTTAACTAAATAATCTGAACTGAAACTTTCTGTGTAGTTATGCTGCTATAGGCTTAGGCTGCTGGAGGACATAATGACCACTTTCACCCTCTTCGCTACATTGTCACACTACTCTCCAATTTTGCATTATTTGCTGTTATTTCAGCTTTTAACTTTGTTCTCCCTCTGTTCTCTCTCTAGAAGCTACACCTGGCTTGACTCTGTGTCTACCTGTGACACCTTTCTGGAGAGGGGAGTCCTCCGGGCTTCTGCTGGCAATAACTTGGTGCTCGCCCTCTGCCGATGATCCACATAGCCCTGTCTTTCAGTGTTTAACCCTTTCTCTCTCCTAGACATGGCAATTGACTGATCTTTTACTGTAACTATTTATATGTGCTCTATTTCAGACTCTAACCTTGAAAACTGGCTCAGAGTTTATATGTTCTTTCTGTCTAGATGAAACGACTAAAGGAGCTACATCCATTAACATTTAACTTTTCCTTCCCATAGAAAGTACTCCTGGATCAGTGCTTCTTTGTTCTCTTTGTGTCTATGCTCTGTTCTCTCTAACCCCCAGTCGGTCGTGGCAGATGGCCGCCCACACTGAGCCTGGTTCTGCTGGAGGTTTCTTCCTGTTAAAAGGGAGTTTTTCCTCCCCACTGTCGCTACATGCATGCTCAGTATGAGGGATTGCTGCAAAGTCAACGCCAGTGACTGTCCACTGTCTCTACATGCTCATCCAGGAGGAGGGAATGCTGCAAGTCACTGACTGGATGCAATCTGCTGGGTTTCCTTAGACAGAAAAACTTTTTATCCAATTTGAATAAATAACTAACTCTGACTGCACTGCTCAATGGTTAGGATTAATTGGAATTTATGTACCTGACTTTTGTGAAGTGCCTTGAGACAACATTTGTTGTGAATTGGCGCTATATAAATAAAACTGAATTGAATTGAATTGTTTCTTATCATTGTTGTTCATTTAATGTGTCTGTGAAACTAAATTTCCATAACTTTTATAGTTCTGTGTTCTTTGTTTGAATGTACTACTTACTGTCCACAGGTCCCGTCTTGCGAGCTGAAGAGAAAGACACAATCAAGGTGATTTTTAAGAACAAAGCCAGCCGGGCTTACACAATACAGCCACATGGTGTTCAGTACAGTATAGAACAGGATGGGACGCTTTACTATAATGAACTAGAAGGTAAATAACAAAATCTGCTATCAGTGTTTCTTATAATTACCTGGCCTTTATAAAATCTTTCTCCCTCATCTGAGCTTTAAACATTTCTTTTTTTTTTCAGAGACACACACAGCAAAGAAAATACGGGAGCTCAAGAAACAGCCAAGTTAGTTCAGATATGTAATACAGAACCAAACATGTATTCCTAAATATTACGTCTCTGATATTATGGACAATAATATAAATATTTTTAAATGCAATGATTGCAGGGGTGGTAACTCCCCCTCCAGCTGCTCTGGTCAGACCTGGGACAGTGTACACCTATGAGTGGACAGTCCCTGTGGGTGCAGGTCCAGTGCAAGGGGAGCCTGACTGTCTGAGCTATCTGTACTACTCTGCCGTGGACCCTGTTAAAGACACTAGCTCTGGGTTGGTTGGGCCTCTTCTTGTCTGTCGACCTAGATCACTGAAGAAAGGAGCACAGGTAAAAGAGGAGAATGATTAGGATTTTTGTTATGTCAAGTATTTTGGAAGTTCATTTAGGTTATTTTTATTTTAGATTTGTAAACAATGCAAGCTGCTCAGGATTTCAAACCCACTGATTATCTATTACCCGTATTTGTGCAGTGTTTTCCCTGTGACAGTTAAAATTTTGGTAATGCTACAAAAGCCAACATTTTACTAGAGCTTCCCGGAATTTAGATATTACTTTTTTATAATATGCCAGTTTCTTTCCAGAAATTACCAGGTACTTTCCTGGAACCTACAAGACACTTTCCAGAACTTTGAAGTTACTTGCTATAAGTAACCACTTATTTTGTGGAACTTACCTTGTGCTACGTTTTTGGAAAGTACCTGGTAAGTTCCAAGAAAGTAACTGGTAGGTTTTACAATAGTGCCAGGAAAGTACCTCCTATATGGTTTGGAAAGTAACCACTAAATTCCAAGAGCGTAACCCGTAAGTTCCACAAAAGTTCCAGGAAAATACCTACTAAGTCCCAGAAAGTCTCTGGAAAGTTCCAGAAAGTAACTTCTATGTTCTATGGGAAAGTACCTGATTAATTCAGAGAGAGTACATGGTAAATTCAAGAATGTCATCTTATAGTAACTCTACACTCTGAGAAAGTCACAAGTGCATTCCAGGAAAGTAACCTGGTAAATTCCAGAAAGTACCTGCTAGGTTTAGGAAAGGTAACCCGTAGCTTCTGGGAAAGTAGCCTCAAAGTTCTAATAAAATAGGGACTATATAGATCTAAAATTCCCCTCATGTTCAGAATTCATCCTACAGTCCAACAGGATTGTTAGAACAATTTGCTGCCATGTTAAAGTGAATGTTGCTTTGTTAATTTTCTAATATATGTACAATTTTTGCCCTGTATTGTAATATGTGGCTTCTTCTCTGTCTCACATTTTATGCAGAAAAACTATAACAAGGAGTTTCACCTTATGGCCACTGTGTTTGATGAGAACCTCAGCTGGTATCTGGATGAAAACATCCAGACCTTCACCACAGCTCCTAAAACTGTGAACAAGGAGGATGAGGGCTTCTTGGAGAGCAACAAAATGCACGGTGAGTAGAGCCTCGAATATTAATCACTTTCTGGATCAGGTATTTAGAAAAAAATATTAAACTAATGTTACATTTTTAGCCAAAAAAAAATATATTTTGTTCTTCATCAGTCAATTATTTTCCTTATCATGTCTGATAATTATTTGAAATCCAAAATCTTGTTTGAAATAAACCCCATATCTCTGCCTCTCTTTTAGCAATCAATGGGTTTGTGTACAGAAATCTGCCAGGCCTGACCATGTGTAAGGGAGATAAAACCACATGGCACCTTTCTGGACTGGGTTCAGAAACTGATGTCATCAGCCTTTACTTCCAGGGAAACCGGTTCCTCTATCGCCAGAACCGAAGGGACACCATCAGTGTTTTCCCCCATATCTCGCACACAGTTACTATGGAACCCGACAGCATGGGTACATTTATTTTTCTCAGGCTCTGTTGCACTCGTAATCTCCTATTCCTGCAACCTTAAAAAAGTTGAAAAAGTTCTAAATTGAAGAAATAAACTGAAAAGGAGTGTTTTTGTGTTTCAGGTCAGTTTGAAGTTGTTTCTGCTACAGTGGACCATTACCGAGGTGGGATGCGAGCCAACTACACAGTAGAGAAGTGTGGCCTGTTTCAGCGTCAGGCTGAGATGATGCGCCATTCAAAGACCTTCTACATTGCTGCCATGGAAATAGACTGGGAGTACTCTCCCAACCGCACCTGGGAGGTTGAGATGTTCAGAGGCCATGAAGACAAGTATGACAGAAAACTATTATTTTATTGTTAATTAACTTTTTGTTTTCATAAAAAAATATTTGTGAAGCAAATTGTTTATTATATATAAAAATTATTTTAATCCTGGTGGGACATTTTCAAGCCTTGTCCTTATGGTCTCACAAAATTTTAAAATATCTTGGCTTTTGGTCTACATTATTTAGAGTTGATGCATCATTTTACTATCAATAATGATCAGAAAAGTAACATTATGTGTACGTAACTGTTTCTTATCATAGCTGTTCATTTTATGTGTCTGTGAAACAAAATTTCCATAATCTACGTATTATGTGTATGTATTTCAAGGAAAGGTTACCGGTTAAGGTCACTTCAGTGATTCAGTTTTAAGATAAAACTAATTTTAAAAAAATTATATAAATTCATTACACATAGACTCATATATTCAACGCATTTATTCATGCTAATTTTGATGATTATGGCCTACAGCTAATTAAATTAGCTATAGGCCTAAAGTCTCTTTTTTAGATAATTATTACATACTGTATATGAATATTACAAAAGGAATTTTGTAATCTCAGAAATGATATGCTTTTGCAACATTATGGCCAAGATGTAGGAAACACTTAAAAAGGGTAAATACTGGGTAAAGAAGTTGGCTTTTCACAGAGTGCTGTATCTACACAGATTATTGGGAAGTTGAGTGGAAGGAAAAGGTGTAATACTGTCATAAACATGTTCTTAATAAGTCAGATGTTTTCTCCTATTTGCTGTAAAACACATTGTTTTCTTCTGAAAGTTGTCATTTTTTTATAAAACATTTTCTGTCCTACTACAGCCCTGCCCCTGTCTTTTTGGAGAAGAGTGATGGGTTTATCGGCTCAACTTACAAGAAAGTTGTCTACCGGCAGTTTACTAACGACAAGTTCACCAAGGAAGTGGAAAGAACACCTGATATGGATCATCTCGGAATTATGGGTAAGAAAGCAGAAGCAAATTTGTTTTGAATTCATCACTGCTTTAAAAAGGCCCTTTACTACGACTGTTTAAAAACCGAGCTTAGGCGATTTATGATTGCTTTGTTTTAATGCATGATTTTACATCTTTAATGTCTAACCTCTTTGGTTCCTTATTAAGGTGCATTATTGTAAATTGGGCATCCAGATGTACATCATTTGCATAATTTTTTGCAGTATTGAGAAAATTTCTAAATTTAGTTATGTTGCTTTTATTCAGTATTGGAAAAAAAAAACTTCAAAGTCACCTGTGCTAAACACAAATACGAGGTACCAGGAGCCCATTTCTCTTGGTGAGTCTTTAAAATTGGAAAGAAAATAAAACCTATTCAAATATAATAATTTGTATATAACTATCTGCTGTATATGTATGTGCTTTAATAGAAATATATAAAGAATTTAAACCGGAACTGTTATCTATTTCCAACCTCAGGACCTTTGTTGCATGTCTTCCCCCCTTCTCTCTCATCCCATGTCCTGTCTGGTTACAGTGACTAAAGGCCACTAGCTCTGCAAAAATATTTAAAAATAGCTGAAAATTATTTAAAGTCTGCTTGCACATTTTTGCCAGTAGTGCCAATAAATGTGGAGGGTGCTGGCTTTTTTACTTGTCATTTTCTCTCATTTGTATTTTGTTTTTGTTTGAAGTATTTTTCTGTTGCAAAATTAGAAGTGTATCATTGTCTGGATTTATCTGACACAACTTGTGATGGAAATGTTTCCGTTTCATTCAGGTCCAATGATTCATGCCTCAGTGGGTGACAAAGTTAAAGTGGTTTTTAAGAACATGGCATCCAGACCTTATTCCATCCATGCCCACGGAGTAAAGACAGAATCTCCTGATGTCTACCAAACCAAATCAGGTAGAGGAGATGATAGAAGTATCAGATTTTTTATGAGTGTTATGGAAATGAGCAAGGACGTTAAAGCATGCAAAAAATTGGGGCATGCTTATTTATTATAATATTCTATAATATTATTAGATGACTTAAAAAAAAAAGACTAATGTATTTTCCAGGTGAAACTCACACTTACACCTGGTACATCAACAAGAACACAGGACCCACCACAGAACAAGAAGAGTGCTCAGTGTCAGCATATTACTCTACTGCTGATGTCACAAAGGTGAGTTGATAAAGCACACCACCGACCACATTACAGTAAAATGTTTTTACCCACTCTTACATGTTGTCTCCCTGCCTGCCAGGACCTGTACAGTGGACTGATTGGTCCGTTAGTGATCTGCCGCCGTAGCTGGGCCAGGTGAAGATCATATCTTGACCAACATAATGAAGCCAATACCTAGAAATTAATGCCTATTTGTAACATGTTTTTATCATGTAACACCACGCGTGTAACAACATTATGTTACTTTCAGGTCTCTTGGACTAAAGAAGGAAGTAGAAGAGTTTGCACTGCTTTTCCTGGTGTTTGATGAGAATGAAAGCTGGTAGGTAGCAAAATTCTGATTAGAAATTCCAAACCTAAGCATCGAAAAGATCATTGTTTAAAATAACCTGTTTCAAGCTGTGGAAGATTTGAAACTGGTGTGGCAGTTCACCAGCAGAACAATGAGGCTAGATGAACAGCCAAAGCTACAATGGTTTGCATAAAAGAATATTAATGTGTCACAAAGAATCTATCTATCTATCTGTGTCTGTCTGTCTGTCTGTCTGTCATTGCAAGTCACTGTGCTGCACGAGATGTTCTTTTTAAACTACATACGCAGTAGTTTTCTTGTAGCTGCTCCAAAATGTGATGTACTTTATATTGCAGGTACTTGGATGAAAACATTAGGAGGCACATCAGGAACCCTCGACCAAACCTGAAGGATGATGAAGCCTTCATTGAGAGCAACAAAATGCATGGTGAAATGAATACACACAGAAAATCTGAGACTCACCTGATCCCAGAGTGCCTAAATATTACTGAAGGAAAATAAATGTGCAATTATACTTCAAAGAACTTCATAATACTTACATGAAATCCTAAATATTTCCAAATGCTTTTAGGTTTTGTTTTTAAATAATGTGTAATTTGGGCTCAGATTTGGATGCTGGAACTTTTAAACATGTCAGAAAGGAATGGTTAAACAGTAGTAAAAAAAAACAAAACAGTTTATTTTAGTTTGATATTCAAAATTTCTAAACAAGTTTTACTAGATGCATTGGGAACTACATGCATTTACTGCAGTAACAGTTAGTGATTTTACTCTGTGGGTATGTATTTGATGGGATCTTGAGGTTCGATCTGCATGCTTGACGCCAGTTGAGTCAGTTAATAAATTCAGGAAATTTCCAAATTACACTTTATGATAGTTTGCCTTGTTCCATCATCAGTGTTGAAATTCTGTTCCATGTCCCTGATGCAAATATTTATTTTGGTTTGTCACTCAGGACACTGATTCTGGAATCAAACAAAATTTTCCATCATGTTTTCCACATTAACAACTTTTTGAAACATGAAAGCCAAAGTAAATTTGGATAAAATAATTAATGAGTTGAATAAAAGATCCTGTGAAGATATTGATACTTAGAATTTGAACAAATGTGATCTTTTCTGTTTGTTTGGTTTCAGCTATTAATGGCTACGTGTATGCCAACCTGAATGGGTTGAACATGGAGGTGGGAGATAAGGTGTACTGGTACCTGATGGGGATGGGCAATGAAGTGGACATACACACTGTACACTGGCATGGTCACAGTGTGGAATATAAGGTACGTAACGATAATCTGACAAGTAATGAAAGGGCTTTACACACAGTCCAACTGTAGAGGGATAAGAATCCATAGATAAATTCAGACACTAAGTTGTCTTGCAGCTGGGGGGAGGACCTCACCGTGTTGACTCGTATGAGCTGTTCCCAGCCATCTTTCAGGTAAAATCTTAAAACTTCTTAAACTGTTTTAAATGCTTTTTTAAATCCTTTTTTGGATTTTGTATATGAAAACTAATACTTCATGTAGTTTCGCTGAAAGTTGTTCTTATAAATTAAATAAAATAAAAATCTAATGTTAAAGTTGCTCGACCAGACTCGTGATGCCTGCCTTTTTCCTGTTCAGACGGTGAAGATGCGCCCTCAGTACCCCGGTACCTGGCTGGTCCACTGCCACGTTACTGACCACATTTCAGCTGGGATGGAGGCAATGTATACAGTCACTGAAAAAGGTAGCAACTAAATAAGGTAGTGAGAAAACTTGAGACAGGGATAGATGACGGTGATTGTGGTTATTTGTCTGATTTTCTTTATCTCTTCAACAGCAAAAAAGGGTGGACTCTTTGGCTGAGCTGCTGAATAACTTGGATCCAAACAGAATCTAACTAAACCAAGTTTAATGCTAATTTTGTTTCCCACTTCCTGATTGTTTGATAACAGACTTCCAATGTAAATAGCGACTAGTAGGAACTGGACACACTAGTAATCATTTTTAAATAAAAAGTAAATTTTACACATTACCTTTGGTATGTTTTAAATGTCTGCAACAATTGCTGCACTGTTATGAGGAAGAGCAAATACTATTTTAAACATAAACAGGTCAATCCAAATTGCAAAAATAGAGAATAGTACAATAAAAACAATACGAATAAAAAAACACAAATTATGATTAAAAAGTGGGTTTTTAAATGAGTTTCTGTGAGGGAAGAATGTGGCAGCTCAATTAAAGCCTTAAAAACAAACAATAAGATCTTCTAAAATAAACTGTGGGCCAGTGCAGAGAACCTAAAACAAATATATGTTCCTGTTGGCATGTGGTGCAGTGTTTTTGACCAGTTGTAGACCAGAGAGAAAAAGGCCAAGAACAAAACATGGACCATTAGACAATAGTCCATAGATCACAGGTGTCAAATTCCTGTCACTGGTAGATGTGTCTCTGCGTCAACACATCTGTGTCCAAATAATGATAGGTTTCGTAGAAGAAGTGGAGTTTGTGGTCCGAAGAGTATTTTGTTTACCCTAACCCGTACCCTATAGCCTGGCCAAAGAGGCTGAAGAAGGGCAGTAGGCAGATGTTGTCCAGTGTAGCAGGTGATGTATTTACAAAAAATTGTGACAAAAAAAAAGAAGATATTTACAAATTTCCAAAAAATGGACACAGATTTTAACATTGCACAAATAACCTGAGCTGAGCTTAAGTCAACCAAAATTAATGGCAAGTGCACTCAGCTACACTGACCTGGTCCTCTTCTCCTGAACAGCTAAATTCTCCTGAATAAAAAGTCTCAGGCAAGTCAAAAAACAATGATCTCCAATGGAATATACCAGATACCAGGTATGACTACACATCACCATTATTTACTTGTTAATGCTATTTCTTACCAGTGACAAACACATTTTAGTGTTAGCTTTAAATCATACAACAACAAAACTTGTTAGAATTAATTTAAACCATGGTAAATCTGTAGAGATGCAATACAAACAAACGTGGGATCGTAAATGTTTGCAGACTACAGGATGAGGTATGGCTAAATCAAAACAAACAACAATGTCAAGTGAAAATAATGAATTAAACTCTCAGGGCAAATGGTGTTCTCACCCACTTTGTGACATAGACAAAACACAGACTGGTGTTGGGCTTGTAGCATTTCTCTTGAGATGCAGATAGATGTGGGTAGAACAGCAGTGTTATGAGATTTGAATCTTTGATGTTTATCCTTATCTTGACTATTTAACAAATATGTGCAGAACATTCAGAAAACAATTATTCTGTATATCTGCATTTAAGATTGTCACACAGATACAGAGAGGTGAGGGATCAGAGGTTTTAAAGTCCAGCAAGTACTTTTCATTTTTTACAGAGACACTGAAGCAAATTAGTCATTTGTGTACATTCCTGTTGTTTCATATCCTATTTTTTATCCTCAGAGGCATAATGAAAACTAATAGTTTTTGGTAAATTTTTAAATTGGACCAACACAGCGTGCCAGATTAGGTGAGCAAACTAGAAATCAGGTCAACCATCAGTTTCACACACATTCCAGTAAAAAGCATGCTGCCACTAACTCTAACTGGACACTGTACATCACAACTACTGTATACTTAGTAATGCTATTGTGTTTTTGTTGTAGAAGCTTTGTACAAATATTGCATTAAAAATGGGGGATAAAAAGACAAGATAAACTTTGCTGTTGCCATGACAAACATAATGATTGCTTAGTTTGTTATTTATGCTCAAAGTCATCTAGAAACACAAAAATGGGCTGAAGAGCTCAATATGGCTCCAAAGTCACATGTCGCAGTCCTCCGGTAATACTTTGCATTCAGATTACCTATATAAAATAACATTTGAGCAGAACTATTTAAAAATAGTATTTTCTTTTCCAGGGGACAGAAAACGGGGAGGTTAAAGGTGTAAGAGTCACTTCTTGTTCACTGTTGAATTTTATCAGTTCGACCATGCAGTAAATGGAAGAAATTCTATCATTAAATATAATTTCCCTGATGAGGGTCAAATAACGGTCGATTCTATTATGTTCTATTCTAAACAAGAATAATTGATGTCTAATAAGCTGTGATAAAATACATTCCTTATACAGATTTATATTCAACGAAAGCTAATACAGAATACAGCAAACTGGTCTTACTCAGGCGGTAATTGCACTAAACAAACACAGGGTGGCAAAATTGTCACATAGATGTCAGCAGAAGGTTTGGTTGGTGTAAAAGTTTAAAGCAGCTCATTTAACAGACACATAAGTGTTTCATTATATTCTGATATTTGAATAAAAAGATACAGCTGCTCATTAATAAACATATTCAAAACCTAAGGCAAAGCAGCTGGTAGATTAATGCTTTGCAGAACTCAGATTTTTCATCTAAAAACAGCAGAAAGTAGTTAGATCTGTAGTTTTTTTAAGTGTCTTCCAATAACAACAATTTGATTTTAAGAGAGTTAGCTGTGAGCTTCATTCAACTTATTGGCTGTTTGTAAATTCTGGATACCCTATTAACTGGGCAGAACCTTTTCTTGTGGGGTGTTCGACAAATGTTATATACAAATGTTGCAGTAGGAAATACCTGTGAGACTCCTTAGGAGTTCTGCATTTGAGTTTTTTGTGAAGCATAAAATGTCCTGGCCAGAAATAATTTTGTTCTTGTTGAGTAAAAGAACAACTTTCTCTGTTCTTGTGGAGTATGTTTTGGCCTTTAGTCAAACAAAAAGACTTTTACTGTAACTAGAGCTGGTGAAGGCAGATCATTTAAAGTGCTGCTTATACATGAAATAAGTGGATGATACATAAATTAAATGTTTACCTAATGAGATTATCTAAGAGGCTTATGGGGTAACTCACAGTTACCTCAAAACCTCAAAACTGAATAGAAACAGTAGCCATACAACACTTCTTCATAAGAAAGCTGATAAAGGAGCAGCACCTGAATTAACTCCTGCTGAGTTATCACAGTTTGTTGCTGACACCACAGTGGTCGGACGCATCTAAACGGAGATTAGGCAGTTTACAGACAGGAAGTTCTGGTTCTAACAGCCTGGCGTTTGAACAACAATCTGGCTCTGAACACCTTGAAAACCAAAGAGCTAATCATGGATAAAACTCCTAAGCCCCCCTCTACATCAATGGCAAGTGTGTGGAGAAAGTCCAAACCTTCAGGTTTCTTGGTGCCCTCATCTCTGCCGATCTTTCAGCGACAGGGGCATCAGGAAAGCTCAGCAGCGCTTCACTTCCTGAGGATACTCTGAAAGAACAACCTGGACTTCAAACTACTGCTTACTTTCTACCACTTATCCATTGGGAGCCTGCTGACCTACTGGCTGGCTTCTTCCCTCCCAGACAAACATCTTCAACTCCTGTTACCTCAGCAGAGCACACAACATCAGCTCACACCCGAGCTTTGGACTGCTTGACCTTTTTCCTTTTTCCCATGTGCTACAGGTGATTAAAATTAAACATCAGCAGGCAAAAGAACAGTTAATTTCTAAAGGCAGTGATCCCACTGTCCATAGCACCCCTTCGTATTGTGATTTTCAATTTTTACTGTAGTAAAAATTTAAAATCATGTAAAATAACACACGTGATTATTTGACCTTTTTTTTACTTTAAACTCAGATATTTCTACATTGCAAAACAGCAGGTTTTAATTTCGGTTTACATTTGTATTATGACAATAAAAGTATTCTATTCTATTCCATCCTTACCATAATGACCAAATACAGTAACATTCACTGACTGTTGAAGGCATTCACATTCATTCTTGGGCTGACTCTAGCAAAGCCTGAAAAACTTTTTATTCAAGCAGCCTGCATGTGAATGAAGTTCAGAAAAGAAGTTATATTGCAGAGATGCTTTTCTACCACCTACCACCACCTTTCCTTGCCCTTAAACACACAACAGCAACCAAAAACTCTAAGACACCCACACGCATGCATTCAAGGAACTCCATGATTGCACAACCTCTGACTACAGTAAACATTACAGACAGAATAATTAATCTTTTAATAATAAAGAATTCTGCTAACCTTATTTATTGTACAATGAATTGTTTACATGTTTTTCCACATTTTGCAAATTACAATCTTCTAAAGATATCTTGTTAATTAGCAGCATCAAACTCAGTTGAAATGTGAATTCACAGCATTGTATTCCTTTCCTGGGAATAAAAATAAACACAATTTATTTGCTGCTAGAATAAAAATACACAACCAGGAAACAGACCTAACACAGCCATTTTATTTGCTTATATTTTTAATGCTGTCACTAAGCTTGCACCCCATATCATTTCCTTGTTGTGAATGCAGGGCTTACTATGTATGTAAACAATGCAGACAAATTAAAAAAGAGATTAACTAGTCAAGATTTAAATTTATTTTAAAGATAAATGTGCACCTCACCAACATTCTGAAAGTTTTAGGATTCTGCCCTTTTGAATATTCTTCATCGTGATCCAATATACAATCATGCAGCATTTACCCAATTACACAGCTACACACACGCATACACACACAGTTCGTGTCTCTCAAACCCACACTGTGCAGAGTACAGCTCAGTGTCTTAGCTCTGAGCAGCCACCTGCAGTCCTCCTTTAACTGGCAGAGAAATGAAATGTCAAATATTTAGACCATGAAATGTGCCAAATAACGACCTTTCTGACCCAAACCTGATGGGAATCCTAATTATGTGCCATCATCTCTGTCCTGTTCAGTCTGCCACGTGACTCTGAACTTTATGGTGGCTTTCCTGCAAAACTGTGGTGCATCTGTTCTTGCTTGCTGTGTTGACGTCAGCCGATCAAGGCGCAGCTGTCTAACCGATGGGGCTCATTTATTGCTGCAGGACAGACTTTTCAAGCAAAAAAATGAGAATAGGAGGAGTCCCTCTGGAGGTTTATGAAGCTGCTGTTTTTTTCTTTCAAATCTTGCTATTTTTAGAAAAATCGAAATAAACAAATAATACAGTAAAAAGCTGTTGACATAGAGATAATTTTAAATAGAGTTTACATCATTCTCCCATGCATGTGCAGGTTCTCTGTGTGTATGTCAGCTTCTTCCAACAGCTCAAAAACAAACAGATTAATCAGCCAATCTAAATTGCTCTTAGATGTGAATGTGTGCGTGCACATGATGGTCGTTCTTGTTTGTCTCTGTGTTATGCTGTGAGTAACTGGTGAACCCATCCAGAGGGTACATTGTCTCACACCCATTGACCACAAGAGATAGGCCCGAGCCCTGCATGGATGAAGTGGGTATGAATGGATAGATTTATGTGACCTGACCAATACAGAGTAGAATATAATTGTGAAATGAAAGTAATATGAAGCTTTCTATTGAAAAGTGTGGCATGCATTTCTACTCAGCCCTCTTGGTCAATATTTTATAGAGCCATTTTTCAGCAATTAGGGCTATACGTATACAATGGCTTTTTATTGTTGATTTTTGGGTTCATTATTGACCCTGTCATTTTTGTTCATTCCTTTGCGTTAGCTTCTTACTTACACTCACCGGCTACTTTATTAGGTACACCTTGCTAGTACCAGGTTGGACCCCCTTTTGCCTTCATAACTGCCTTAATCCTTCGTGGCATAGATTCAACAAGGTACCGGAAACATTCTTCAGAGAGTTTGGTCCATATTGACATGATAGCATCACACACAGATGCTGCAGATTTCTCAGCTGCACATCCATGATGCGAATCTCCTGTTCCACCACATTCCAAAGGTGCTCTATTGGATTGAGATCTGGTGACTGTGGAGGCCATTTGAGTACAGTGAACTCATTGTCATGTTCAAGAAACCTGTCTGAGATGATTCGTGCTTTATGACATGGTGCGTTATCCTGCTGGAAGTAACCATCAGATGATGGGTACACTGTGGTCATAAAGGGATATACATGGTCAGCAACAATACTCATGTAGGCTGTGGTGTTGACACGATGCTCAATTGGTACCAAGGGGCCCAAAGTGTGCCAAGAAAATCCCCCAGACCATTACACCACCACCACCAGCCTGAACCGTTTGATACAAGGCAGGATGGATCCATGCTTTCATGTTGTTGACACCAAATTCTGACCCTACGATCCAAATGTCGCAGCAGAAATCGAGACTCATCAGACCAGGCAACGTTTTTCCCAACTTCTATTGTCCAATTTGGTGGCCTGTGCGAATTGTAGCCTCATTTTCCTGTTTTAGCTGACAGGAGTGGCACCCGGTGTGGTCTTCTGCTGCTGTAGCCCATCTGCCTCAAGGTTCAACGTGTTGTGCGTTCAGAGATGCTCTTCTGCATGCCTTGGTTGTAACGAGTGGTTATTTGAGTTACTGTTGCCTTTCTATCAGCTCGAACCAGTCTTGCCATTCTCCTCTGAGCTCTGGCATCAACAAGGCACCTACAAAACTGCTGCTCACTGGATATTTTCTCTTTTTCAGACCATTCTCTGTAAACCCTAGAGATGGTAGTGCCTGAAAATCCCAGTAGATCAGCAGTTTCTGAAATACTCAGACCAGCCCATCTGGCACCAACAACAATGCCACGTTCAAAGTCACTTAAATCACCTTTCTTCCCCATTCTGATGCTCGGTTTGAACTGCAGCAGACCGTCTTGACCATGTCTACATGGCTAAATGCACAGAGTTGCTGCCATGTGATTGGCTGATTAGAAATTTGCGTTAATGAGCAGTTGGACAGGTGTACCTAATAAAGTGGCCGGTGAGTAAATTTCTGAGGTTATTTTTGCGCATTTAGGTTATTTTCCTATGTTGGTGTTAGTGTTTATGATGAAAACTCAGCATCACATATTGTGTAAGGATTTAAAAGGGATTATTTAGGCTTCACAAGTGAACAGTACTGGCAGGAGGATGAAAAACAATATGGCTCCTCATTTCCTCTAAATCCATTTTATAGTAGTTTACCATATTGTTGGCATGTTCACATTTAACATGTTCGCATGTCTTTAAAAGGCTTGAACCTAAGCTTGCAACTTAAATGATTTAAGTTTATTTCCAGTTAAAGACATTTTGCACTCCATAGTTAAGAAATGACTTTGCCCTTTCTCAGGTTGAAACAACAGGAAGCAATCATTTCTTACACGGAAGGCCTGAATGTTAAGGTTCACCCGAACCTACTTAATAGCATACATAGTGCTGTCTCTGGTGTTTTGCAGATGGCTGGTGAAAAAAAAAAAGCTTGTCTTAGCTCTGCACAGCCTGCGGGCCTTTTATGACTGATCAGCTGTAAATTTAGCATGTTAGAAGCAGATGGCTAGTGGTACATGCAGTCAAATCCCTCCCATACCAGTCTCTGGGTATATTCTACATAAGCTTAATTAAGGTTTTGATAACTGGAGAGGCACTTAGAGATGGGCACTAATTCCAAATTTAAGAGGATAAGCTTAATAGTAAAGTCTTATGGTGGCGTACTTACCGCATGCTTTAAAACATGTTCCCACTTTGTACTTGCCCCCATCATGCAAAACTCTGGCCCAAATCGAGCTCTACAGTGCCAGAGAAAGGCAAAGGTTTTAGATCAAAGCACTGAACAGAGCAGATGTTTACTGCAGGCGATCCTCCCTAGGAAGCATCATATTACAAGTAGCAGATGCATCTTTAATGTCAGAGGACTCTATGAGAAATACAAATGAAGCTGTGATTATAGATCTCTATAGTATTCTTGAAGTTGTTAGCCCAAAAACACCACAGGGATTTCTGAGCATACTCAATGAGAAATCCCACAGGGTGTCTTCAAAGATCATTTATAAGGTAACCCTACCAAAAATTCTAAAATCAAACTCAGGATTTCCACAAAAATTCTGACCTTACAGATTTTGCGGTTTGGTTTTTGGCATTTTTGTCCAAAATGGCATATTACTGTGCATGCAAAATAACAGACATCAACATGTGATGCAAAGTTTTTGCTGCAACGTTCCAAACAAACAAAAAAAAAAATTACCATTTTGCCCAGCAGAAAAACAAGTTTTGTTTGCTTTGGGCAAACTGGAATGAAGTTTAGCCTCTTTCATGTTTCTGTGACAATAATGTGATGACAGGTGGATAGCATATGAAATAAATGAATTCACATGAATCTTATTCAAACTTGATGAGAATTCTTAGCTCCAGCATTAGAAAAGCCAACACCCACCCATCTGCAAAATAAAACTGGTCCAAGATAAATGTACTTACTTTGCTGGAAAAAAGTCCAACTGTCAGCAAGAAAAAGCACTCCAGCAATTTTAGGCATGATCATCCTGATCCCTTGTGTATCAGTTTGCAGGCTGGAAATTTTGGCATTTAGCCATTGCTTTGTTTCTGCACCTCTGCTGTTTTGCTTAAAGGAGAGCCGCCTGACGTCAGTTTAAATCTCTACTCAAACAAATCAAATAATCAACTTTATCTGGACTTGAGGTTACCAGTGGAGCAGCAAAATATAAACTGGAGTTCTTGACAGGTGGCCCAGAGGAGTGGTGCTTTTGCTTTTCTCAACAAAAAACTAAACCTGCAAATTTTTTCAATCAAAGTATTCTTCTATTCTTTGAAAAGGAATCTGTGAATCTTCGAAATTAATGGATGCACCAAAGTCTGCTTTGGATTAGAAGACACAATGTTTTTGGACCTATTTACTGTGAAATTTCAATGCAAGCAAAAAAACAAAATCAAAAAAAAAACATGGTTAATAACAGACAAATACTATTTTGATAAGATTTAAAAGGCTTTGTATCAGTAAAGCAAAATTGAAAAGACTCCATATGAATCAACTGGAGGTCAAATTTCTACCATTAATGAATTTTGGACACGGGTCGCGCCAAAACATTTCTGATGGCCACAAATGGCCCCCAGGCGGCAGTTTGGACACCCTAACCATAGAGAAAAAAAAGGGGGGCTCAAGGACCACTTTTCCTTTCTTTTACACATATGTAGTTTTAAATTTGCCTTTTTTTTTGATTGATTAAAACAACATAAATCTAAAGTGGCAAGATACAGATTCCTCTGTTGCCAAAAGTAAAAGGTCTTGCATTTAATTTTTATTATTGAAGATTGGCTTTTCAAATAACATGGAAAAATACTCAGTGTAATTATAAAAACATTTAGCAATAACCTTTGTTTGTCTTTTAATTTTTGTTTGGTACTTTTACCCAGAAGCTAAAACTTGCCATTATAAATTTAATTGTCAGTGAATTATACATTTTGTAAGCCATCTTGTTCAGATGGCAGGCACTGAATGCAAGGTGCGATGAAAATAAATTGTCACTTTGCTAATTTTCGCTCCATAAAATATGTTGATAAAGGTAATGTGACTGTTAAAGCATAGTGGTGCACGCACACTCAAACTGGTGTAATTAACAGATTAAATCTTAGATAAAGGAAAGAGAAGCAGTTGTTTTCTCATGTTTGATCATTACCACTATCTTTGCAGCACAGCCATATTGACTGAGTCACTTTTTCATTTAGACTTGTGTTGTTTACATTTGTAATTAGACATTTTATAGAACAAAGAAAAAGTAACACAGTATTTGAGCACTTTAAATTCCATCTGAAATTTCAAAGACTGATGATCAACTTCCATATGGTCATCCTTTACAGAGAATAAACATCTATCAGTGGCTTGTCTATCCTCTGTGATCAAATCTCTTGATGATAGACACCAACAACAAGTTCATATTTCTTGTGTTATTTCATGGGACATTCACATTTATTTAATTTATATTTATTCATTTAATTGTGTCCCTTTTGGCTCTCCATACTCCTAATCAGTCGTGTCACAATGATTCTGAAAATCATCTGGTGACCCCGCACTTGGTGTCTTGTGACCCATCGATGGATCCCAACCCCTTCTTTAGAAACCCCCAATTTATTTCATAGGACATTCACATTTATTTATTTTATATTAATTAATTTAATTTGGTCCCTTTTGGCATCAGACCAACGTGATGATTTTGAACATCATCTGGCAACCCCCCACTTGGTGTCTTGCAACCCCCACTTTGGGAACCCCTGTGTTAGATGACCTGGGGTTTGTTTGATGCTGTCAAACCTGAAAACCATGAGCTGATGAGTTAAGAAACTTTGATTCTTTGGATCAATGTTGCATAGAGGACTGGGGCACTACTGCAATATGAGAGACCCTATAGGTGGTCCCGGACTTTGGGAAAGGGGACTGGAAGGTACCACATCAGGTATGATAATGGAGTCCCCGGGAGGGGCACTATCCAGCACCCCCGACAGGGACGCCAAGAAAGCCAGGTACTCCGCACCACCGCTCGGCCTGTAGGCCGAAATGACAGTGGGAGACCTGTCCCCAACCCGAAGGCGCAGGGATGCGACCCTCTCATCCACTGGGGTAAACCCCAACACGAGACGGCTGAGCTGTGGGGCAACAAGCAAACCCACCCCAGCCCGCCGCCTCTCTCCGTGGGCCACTCCAGAGTACAAGAGAGTCCAGCCCCTCTCGAGGAGATGGGTTCCAGAGCCCACGCTGTGCGTGGAGGTGAGCCTGAATATTTCTAGTCGATATCTCTCAACCGATATCTCAGGCTCCTTCTCCCCCAGTGAGGTGAGATTCCACGTCCCTAGAGCCAGCCTAAGCATCCGGGGATCGGGCCGCCGAGGTCTCCACCTTCGTCCGCTGCCCAATCCTCTTTGCACCTCTTTTGCACCAGTCCCTCACGGTTCCCCCTGCAGGTGGTGGGCCCACTGGGGGATGGCCTCGTGTCTTTCCTTCGGGCTTGGCCCCGCCGGGTCCCCACCAGGCGCTCTCTGACGGGTCCCGACCCCAGGCCTGGCTCCAGGGTGGGACCCCGGCTTCACCGTACCGGGCGACTTCACGTGTCTCGTTATTTTAGGGCCACATGGCCCTGTCTTTTAGTGTTTAAACCTTTCTCTCTCCTAGACATGGCAATTGACTGAGCTTTTACTGTAACTAATTATATGTGCTCTCTTTCAGACTCTAACTTTGAAAACTGGCTCAGAGTTTATCTGTTCTTTCTTTCTAGGTGGAACAACTAAAGGAGCTACATCTAATAACATTTACTTTTCCTTCCCATAGAAAGTACTCCTGGATCAGTGCTTCTTTGTTCTCTTTGTGTCTCTGCTCTGTTCTCTCTAACCCCCAGTCAGTCGTGGCAGATGGCCGCTCACACTGAGCCTGGTTCTGCTGGAGGTTTCTTCCTGTTAAAAGGGAGTTTTTCCTCCCCACTGTCGCTACATGCATGCTCAGTATGAGGGATTGCTGCAAAGTCAAGGCCAGTGACTGTCCACTGTCTCTACATGCTCATCCAGGAGGATCGAATGCTGCAAGTCACTGACTGGATGCAATCTGCTGGGTTTCCTTAGACAGAAAAACTTTTTATCCAATTTGAATAAATAACTAACTCTGACTGCACTGTTCAATGGCTAGGATTAATTGGAATGTATGTACCTGACTTTTGTGAAGTGCCTTGAGACAACATGTGTTGTGAATTGGCGCTATGTAAATAAAACAGAATTGAACTGAAAAACTGAATTGAATTTTAGTCCTCATGAGGGTGTCTTGAACCGCTCTTTGTCTGACCTGTCACCTAGAGCCTGTTTGCCATGGGAGACCCTACCAGGGGCATTTAAGCCCTGGACAACATAGCCTCTAGGATCATTCGGGCACTCAAACCCCTCCACCACGTTAAGGTGGCGGTTCAAGGAGGGGATTATTTTTCTCAATTTTTGATAAAGATTAATTAATCAATCATAATCCCTACAATATTAAGTGCCAATTTGGATGCTATGCTCACAGTCTTCAAACAAAACTAAAAAGTAATTATAAATTAATTGTTGCAAACTGTAAGTCACAGATCTCTTCTGTCTGACTAAGCTCGCTGAATCTTAATAGGAGGTATTCACTGTGGAGGATTTTGTCTATTAAATCTACTAATTAATCTGGTTCTTATATTAAATAGGATTTAAACCTAAGTTTGGAGAAAGGATTGTGGAGAGGATTTGGTCAGATTTCAGTGGACTATAGTTTATCACATTAACAGTCTCAACAGATTTTTATCCTTTTACTTTAGTGGCTGTGCTTCAGCTGGGTGCCTGCTTATGGGTTTCAGGAAGACAGGGTTCCAGCTGTATCACTGGTCAAACAGTACTGGACTTCTAACTCTATTTTAGTACCAATTAAAATGGTGACTTCATGTTTTGATACAATCATAAACACAATAGCAAAAAACCTTGTCAGAAATTTACAGTAATTTGCTACTTATTTGTTTTATCTATTACAAGGATTTCTCCAACAGTTGTGGACCAGTTGATGAAGTTGAACTTTAATAAACTAGGTGAATTTGCACAATTACAATAAAAGTGAGCAGCAGGTGTGTCAAGCAGGCTTTTTAGCAGGGTGCGGTTAGGTGTACAGAAAGTTTGGCAGCGGTAAATGATACAGTCCATGCTTTCCCAGAACCTAGAGGTTATACTTTTACCTTTGAGACCAAATATTTCACAGTCCTGCAAATAATGCAGGCATTAAAGTCAAACATTAGAATTTTGTGCAAGTATAATTGGCTCTCCTCGGTTACCGCAGACATTGCACTGAAACAAAATAGAATGAGATCATTGATAAACTGCCAAGTACCAGTTTGGGCAGATAAAATTGCAATTTATATATGGGTTCCTGGAAATGTATGGGTCTTTAAAGAAAGTAAAAAAGTTTGTAAAATAAAACATAAACAAATTTATTTTAACTATTACTGACTAAAAGAGCAGCCAGGTGTTTTTGAGATCCAGCTGTGGAAAGTATGATAAACTCGATGTTATGTTTTAATTGCTTTACAGAGAAGAATCTTTCAGGTTGAGCATGTCTGCAACCAGTAAACTGGAGCTAAGTCTTCACTTGAGCAGTGGAAGCAAATTTCTACAGGTTAAAATGTTCATAAGCACAGAGTAAGGAATAATTAACCTGATTCATACGAGTATGTTAGATTTCAAATAATAACAGAAATTATACAATGGAAATTTCTTTGTAAATATTAACTGGCATTAAATTGATGTTTATATTAATAAGCTGCCTTTTAGTATACACAATCTAGTTTATATAAAATAGGTAGGAAGATATCATAATGCATGTTTTTCTATGCAGACAAAACCTCTTCAACCCTGAATACTTAAATTATGCTAAAAATAAAACAAACAAAATCAGCACTTGAATACACATGCACACAAAGATACACAAAATACAAAGAGCTGAATTATAATTTGCATAAAATAAAACAAAAACTTTAGAACTTGCATTTGAGCCTAGTAATAAACACAATGGCTGCAGTCCTTTCTACCAAATAGCCAATAAAATTTTTGTTCATCTCAGTCTTTTCAGATGCCTTTCATATTGATTTTATATATAGAAAAATAGCACTCAGCTGGAACAGAGGTTCTCATAGACGGCCGTACACACCTTATCACCACATTATTATAATAAAAAGAAAATGTAGTGAAGGCAGAAGCCTTTTATACACATTTTCTTCCTGTAGGCTATGCTTCAGATGATTCAATATGAAATAAAATAATGATGTTAAAGTGCAAAGTCTCAACTTTGAAGTGGTGAGCAGGATCTTTTCTATTTCAACTTAGATTCTGCAGCAGTACTAAAATATGAGGTACAGTAGCAGGGTTATCACGGAACACACTATATTTATAGTTAATCATACCAGACAATTTTTCAGTAAAAAAAAAAAAGTTTAAACTGCAATATTCTTCAGAGTTTATTCTTACACATGGACTTCAGCTTGCCATTTTTACTACAGTATTTTTAAACAGAAAAGAGATTTTGAATGTAGAAGAGACTACTGTTGTAAATACAAAGAGCTCTCTGGAAGCAGAAAACATGTGGGGACAAAAAACCCCTGCATTAAGAACTAATAGTTTTCACAAAATCACTGGTGCCATACATATCGACATCCCTAACGATTCCTATAACATAAGTGTAAGTACATTATTTTCTATGTATGCTTGTCAACTAATTGTTGTTCAAAGTGTTGAGAAGTAATTAATGTTTTCCTGTTTCACTGGGAACTAAATACAGTGTGATACATTGGCTCATTTTAAAAGGGAAAGACAATAGAACATGCTAAAACAGATGTGCGCTAATCTTAATAAATAGCAACAGGAAAGAGATACTTGCCCAGACTTGTCCCTATCTGCAACCAGAGCTGTTAATAAAATGTTTTAATAGAACTAGAAATGTGAGAAATAAGCCTGGATGAGGACCCAAGACTTTCTCACCACCATGCAAGAAAAAAACATCTCTAAAGCTTGCTGTTGGAGAACTACAGGAAGAGTGAATACATGCGTTCGCCAGGTCTTCATACCAGCAATTTGTTTTAAGACTACTGAACACACCTTTACCAGGGGTGAAGCATCATCTTCCAATATAGTTTTTGTACAATGCATAACTGTGGAATATCAACATTTTCATCAATTGCTTTGCATTTTCTTTCAAGCCTTGCTAGTAAGACAGATAGTGATTCATGGATTGAGTGTAATGCTTTTTCTCGTTCATTATATTGTAGAAGTTTCACAGGAAAAGCTTTTACTTTGCCCAATACTGAGTTGCAGAGATGCAGAGATGCATCCTTCTCCATGTCTTTGTTCATGACGCATGTTAAACCTGACATTTACATTTTGCTTCAAAAAGGTTTCCCAAACAATGTCTTATATTACCAACAACACTTCAAAAGAACAGGGGAATTGGGATTACGTAAAGAGTTGAACTTGCACTTTTTTTTACTTATTTCAGTTTTCTTGCTTGTGAGTCCCCACTTTTCTACTCTACTACTTTGTTTTGACACACAAAGTTTAAAAACCTTGTGAAAAATAATAATAAATCATGGGGCATTATTAGTACAAGATTAGCAGTATGTAGCCTTACTACTAATCTTGTACTAATTACATTCGATCTGTGAATCATTATCTGCTTAGCAGCATTTTGAGACAAGTTTGCACATTCTCAATATAAATACTGAAAAATCATAGCTCTGACAAACGTTAGCTGCTTGTGTTTTCATTTTTCTTCATTTAGTCTGTGTTTTTTGTGTAACAGCAGAAGTCCTGCTCTGACTAGCCCTCAGCTTGCCTGTGTCATCTGCAACTTCCTTCTCTTCATCCAAGCGATGGATGTTGAATATGTTGACAGCTACAGAAGTTAACTATCTTAATCATTTGAACTCTTAAAGCTGACTGTAGACAAATGTTTACGTTCAGCTTGTCATGCCCATGCTTCCTGGATTCCCATTACACTCAGAGACATTTTCCCTAAATGTAGGGAGAATACAAAATGCTGCAATACTGTGTTTTTTTAAACAAACATACAAAGATTTTGTGCGCTTATCCAGCTCAGGTTCTTTAAAGACAGAACTTAGGTGGAACATTTTAGGCATCACATATTTCTTTAACTTAATCATGTATACACCTATGATTGGACCTCTGTGAAGTCCAATGGTTGTTTAAGGAATAATTCTGGAAGCACCCAAATATGTTTGACATTTCACATTGAAAGCCAGTATAAATGTTACACACAGGAACCAAACAGGGTGCACAAAATTGAGTTTAGACGAAAATTTCACTTGGAAGACTCACCTCTACTTACGGCTCCGTCTAACTACTCCACTATGTTCTCCACTCCAACCATTCTGCTTCTGGTCCACATTTCTCTTCAGCCAATCATCCCTCCAGGCTTTGCTTTGAAAGATGTTCATACACAAAATATCTCCTGCTCTTCAGCTGAGCTTCGACCCTCCTCCACCCCATCTCCACCATCAAGCTTCAAGGTCCTTCCGACTCCCTTATCTCCTTAGGCCTCCTCTCCACCACCAGTATCAGGATCCCGGGGGGAAGACTTCTCTAATTCTAACCCTGAGATTATCAGCATCCAAGTCTTCCACGGGGGTCCGAGCGCCTAAAGAAAACAAACATCAGCTAATAAACTTCTGTAGTTGCCATCTCTGTGTTTCTGTCATTTGTGAGTCTTTTCAGGTTGAAATGCATTTTTTCCCTCACTGAGCTATACTGAATATATGATTCTTAAGTCTCAAGAATCGTTGTTTCCATATATATATTAGGCACACATATTAGGCCATATGTGTGCCTGTAGAATTTAGGGGAGATACCAACACAAAGCAGTGCATAATTGTTAGGTGGAAAGAAAGTAAGTTTTTCAAACATTTTACAAATAAAAATCTGAAGTATGGTAAAAATTTGTATTTAGCCTCCTTTACTCTAATAACCTTAAGTAGAAAGTAGTAAATCAAATAATTAGTAAAGAAGGTCTGTGTGTAATTAATTTTCTGTAGTAATCCATATATTCTCTAACGGCCTTAGAGGTTTGTTAGAGAACATTAGTAAACAAACATCATCATAAAGACCAAGGAACACAACAGACAGGTCAGGGGGGAATTTTAAAGCAGAGGTCAGAATAAGTTTCGAAACAATATCCCAGGTTTTTCAGAGAGCCAAATTCAATCCATCAGCCTAAAATCAAACAGTATGGCACAACTACAAACCAACCAAAATGCAGCCATTTTTCTACACCCATAGTCCAAACTAGGTGACTGTTTATCCAAGCAGCAGCCAATGGGCCTGTCATAATTCTTGTGGAGCTACAGAGATTCACAGCTATGGCCATGAGGGCCAGGGTTAAGAAACGCTGTGTTAGAGGCTGGAAAGAAGTTCAGACTGTAGCAGAGGTCAGCTTGAATATGGCTCTAAACTTGAACCCAGAGTTACAACATAATAGTTTAGATCAAAGGATATTAATGTGTTAGAATGGCCCAGTCAAAGCAAAGACCTAAATACATCATTACAATTTTCAGGTTTTTCTTTGGGGAAAAACAAACTTTCCCACTTCACATTAAGCTCGACTTTGTGCTTTTCTATTACATAAAGTAGAGATAAAATACATTTAGTTTGTGGTTGTGAAATAATAAAAATTAAAGCATTTAAGGAATAAAAACACCTTTGCAAGGCACGGTACCAACTGTCATTGACAGTGTTAACTCACTTCCCATCATAGCTATGCTGGAACATAAAGTAAAACTGATAATAAACATGGTAAAAATGAATTAAATTAAAATATATATTTTCTGCTCACCCACTATGAATGAATAAATACTGAATGGCCTCATCTTCGAAACGAATAAAAACAGTCCTCTGATGTTTTCTTTAAGACTGTAACTCATAGCTGACATGGACTAATGGCCTTTCTGTTCGGTGCTTGTCGTCTTAGTGTATTAAACCCTTCATTGGATTTATGTGCATGTCAACACATTCAACCCATATGGCTGTTTGGATTCCCACCAGATTAAAGCAGGAGGGTGAGGAAAGCACAAATCCTTTCAGACGATGTTCTCTTCTTGTAACACTGATGTCAGAAGCCAGAGCCGAGCACATCAGACTTCCTTTGAGGCTACAGATAAAACACAATCTCACATACACACCTGGACAAGACTATCTACATTATGGATGCCACTCAATTCGTATCAGTCACTTGCCCAAATTTTCTATTAAAAAAATAGACCTACTATACATCTCTGACTCTTACAGTGAATCCTGAGGGTTCAAGATCTCAAGATTCTGCGGCTTGAACGACACTAATATTTTACTAGTAATAAAACTTTTTTTCGTAATTATTTTCCCAAAGTCTCTTTAGACTATCTATATTGAGATGTAAATCTTATTTTTTTCCTCAAATTTCAATATCTACTTGAGTCTCTTTTGGGATTTCCACTTTACTGAGTTGTGGTCCAGCTTTAGACAGGCTGGAAACCACACGTCAGTGCAATTTCAGTACGAGGAATGACCAAGACAGAAGCTATGTTCTTCCTAATCCTATGCAATTTTTGTGCTTCTGATAGAGTTAGAAAGCTGATAAACACAGACAAGTGTAAAATAAGACACAAGTGAACCAAGTAAGTTTGACTGGCAAGGGTGAGACAGTCCTCTGCCAGAACAGCGACTTCCTTCTCACAAAGGGAAAATCCTTGCACCAGTCTTTTATTTACAACTCACATTCCTACAAGCAAAAATCGTGAATTGGTTCAGCCAATTCTTACAGAGATTTCAACCTAAAAGAGTAGTCATTCCCATATATGGAGCTTGTCATGTCCAGGGAGTGATTTAACTCCAGACCGCATTCCTTAACCTTCCACAAACACTTTTTCACACTAAAAAAGCAATGATAGGAATCATCTTAACTACAGTAGAACTTCAAACATAAACATGATTTAAACTAAACAATGATAACTTATATACATTTTCCCAACAGTTACCCTGCCTCATAGATCACATAGCTACTCCATCTCTCTTTTACAACCTCAAATCCAATGAAGTTGGGACATTGTGTAAAACGTAAATAAAAACAGAAGACATTCATTAGCGAATCCTGTTCAACCTAAATGGAACTGAATACACTACAAAGACCAAATATTATCTGTTCAAACTGATAAACCTTGTTTTTTGGCAAATATTCACTCATTTTGAACTTGATGCTTGCAACACATTCCAGAAAATCTGGATCATGGATCATGTTTGTCACTGTATTACATCACTTTTCCTTTTAACAAAACTCAATAAGCATTTTGGTAGTGAGGACACTATTTTTTGAAGCTTTGTAGGTGGAATTCTTTCCCATTCTTGCTTGATGAACAACTTCAGTTGCTCAACAGTCCAGGGTCTCCATTTGCACTTCATAATGTGCCACACATTTTCAATGGTAGACAGGTTTGGACTGCAGGCAGGCCAGTCTAGTACCAGCACTCTTTTACTATGAAGCCACGCTGTTGTAACACGTGCAGAATGTGGCTTGGCTTTGTCTTGCAAAAACAAGCAAGGATGTCCCTGAAGAAGACATGGCTTGGATAGCAGCATATTTTGCTCCAAAACCTAAATGAACCTTTCAGCATTAATGGAGCCTTCACAAATATGCCAGTTACCCATGCCATGGACACTAATACACTTCCATACCATCACAGATGCTTGCTTTTGAGCTTTGCTCTGATAACAATTAAGATACTCCTTTTCCTCTTTGCCCCAAAGGACACAACAACCATGATTTCCAAAAACAACTTGAAATGTAGACACATCAGTACATCAGTTTTGCTTATCTGCAAAGATTTCAACAGATTCTCTGAAACCTTCAAAGAAACTATAGACTGTAGAGGATTAAATCCCTAAATTCCTTGCAATTGCATGTTGAGAAACATTGTTTTTAAACTGCTGGACAGTGGCGGCTGGGGAAAAATATTCTTGGTGGGGCTGATGTAACAATACATTTCTCTCCCTACTTCAATATATGACATGGAATCAACAGTGAGACGAAGAATACAATTGAACAGCATCCCTTTCATCATGCCCTATTAAAAAGAATGCAGGGAAAACAGAAAAGTGCACTGGCTTTTCCACAGCCAGTCGAACCAACTCTTGCAAAAACTCCGGTTGTAGACTTTATTTTCCTCCTTGGCCGGCTTGTCGGGTCCCAGCTCCTTACCCCGGATTTTCCCTCCACTGTTCTTCTTGTGAACGGGTTGATAAATAAACTGAGTTTATTGATAAATAAAGATGAGTATCATCAGCATAACAATGAAAATGTATCCCATGATGCCTGATAATTTTACCTATTGGAAAAGGGATTAATTTTTTATATATATATATATATATATATAATATAATAGAATTAGTAAAAATTTATTTTACATTTGCCCCTCTTTTATCAGAGGGGGGCAGCGCCCCAGTGCCCCCTATGGGCTGGCCTCCACTGCCGTTGGACTGTTTGCTCACAGTTATTTACAAAGTTGTGAACCTCGCCCAATCCATGATTGTGAACTGAGCCTTTCGGGGATGCTCCTTTTATACCCAATCATGATACTCACCTGTTTCCAAAATTACCGTGCTCACCTGTGGAATCTTCCAAACAGGTGTTTTTTAGACATTCCTCAACTTTCCTAGTCTTTTGTTGCCTCTGTCCCAGCTTTTTCTGTAATGTGTTGTAAGCTTCAAATTCAAAATGAGTGAATATTTCAAAAAAACTAGAAAGTTTATCAGTTTGAACATTACATATCTTGTCCTTGTGCTGATGTGAAATTTAAGATTTATGTTATATATATATATATATATATATGTGTATATATATATGTATATATATATTTTTTTTATATATTTTTTATATATTTTATATATATATATTTTACGCTATGTAGATTTTTTTCTTTTTAGGTTAGAACCTTAAAGTGGAACTAAATCCCATGGAGAGAGATAACTTTGCCCCCAGACAAAGTTTGAAAAATGCCACCAAAGTGGGTGGTGGCAAGTGTGGGGATGAGCGAAGGGGTGGGTGGGGGTGTGGTCCAGAGGACGAAGGAGCTAGCTTAATTTGGTATATTGAAACATGATGGATTTTCCACCCCCATCATCGGAGGTTAAGAAAGGCTTTACAGAGCCCAGCAAGCATGAGCCTTATCAGTTCGAGCTGCTAGTTTGCTACGGGGGCGTGTGTCAGAGTGAGATGGTTTTACACCCGAACGCGGGGTCTGTGATGTAAGCATGTACCAAGCTGTACTGTTTGAAGCAATAGGAAAATCCAACTGCAGTAGCCACCATTCAACCCAAAGAGGGCAGCACTAAAAAGGTTTCAGGACAAATACTGTATTGCAGAATTAAACAAGTTTATATGTAATTTAAAAAATAGCTCAGTACCATAAAGATAGCCCACTTAAGGCCCAGTTTACACAGTTTATCTGCAAAAAAAAGTTGATTTGGGGTTTCATTCCTCTTTAATTCAAGCCATCTAAATGTTAAAAACCTGACAAGGGTAGAAATGAAATATTTCTGATTTTACCTGAATTATTTCTAATAAAGTTTGTGTATTTTAGTCCACATAAGTTGTTTATTTGAAACTTTTGATACTTTTCTTTCTACAAACAGACATCTAATTCATCAAAATATGTTACCTTCAGCACAAAAGTACACAGAGAGCAACAAACTGTCAGCATCATCCAGAAACTGTCTGCATGTCACTGTCTTTTTGATAAATGAGCCAATTTGACTGTGTGCTTGCACTGTTTCTTTTGTGGCTGCTTTAGAACTCTGTTTACAAGCTTGAAAAGATGCTGACCTTTCCTGTCCTGTTTTGTAACTCTTGTCTTTTCTGTTAGACTGCTTTGGTGGATTTCTGAACATCAGTTTCACTTGATTTACCCAGGAATCAGATTTCCTATCGAAAGACATCCCTTGGTACAGAGGTAAGCAAAGATTTAGACAGCCCTGCTGCCAAGATCTGCTGCCTACTTTTCACATCAGTAGAACCAGGTCCATTCTATCAAAGCAACATTTTCACCTTGTATCAGTCTTGTAAAACAAACAAATTAACAATTCAAAAAGCAACTAAAGGCTAAACACAGATAACCATTGCTCTCAACAAATTTTTCTTGTTGATTTAAAAATGTAGGTAGAGACACACCCTGACATCAATGTGAGAAGATAAGGAGCGCAATGAGAAGTCCTTGTTCTGCTAATCTTATTTTTTTATTATGAAGGACTGCTTTTTCTGCATATATTGAATATTTCTGAGGGTTTCATATCTCTAAAACTTCCCAACAGAAGATAGTTGAGTATTGACCTTTACCAGGAATGCCTTAGTATTTATTAAGAATGTATTGTACTTGTAACCTTTATTCACTGTCATGTTGGAAAAATTTAAATTCATGGGCACACCTCAAGCTGAGGTATGGTTAATAATGAGATGTATTGCAGTATTACTGATGATTTGAGGTTAACTACATGGTGGCACAGTTGCCTTGCAGAAAGAATGTTCTGGGTTTTAATCTTGGTGAGGACTTCTCTGAATTGAGTTTGCATGTTCTCCCCATGAATACTTGGGTTCTTTCCAAGTACTCTGGCTTTGTCCGCAGGGCAAAAACAGGCATGTTCAGGCACTAGGCACTCCAAGTTGCCTTTAGGTATGAATGTGAGTGTGCTTCATTGTCTGTCCTCAGTGTCTCTATGTTGTCCTGCGATAGACTGGCCAACTGTCCAAGGGGGTACCCCAGCTTTTTGCCCATTGACCACTCGAGTTTGGCACCATCCCCCTGTGACCCTGCAGGGGCTGAAATAAGATGGAATAAACAATGGATGGATGGATGTCTCTAATCTAATCTAATAGTTCAGGCAATGTTTTGTTGAACTACTATAAGTACTGTTGATGCCAGGGGGGCTCAACCATTCACTGGACAGGTAAGTCTGTGAATGAGTAATCTGTGTTCCCTCAATTAAGTTGGCTGATCTCCAGTTGTCGTTGCTGCTGAGGGCGAACAGGCTGGTGAACAATGAGAGGTGGAGTTAAAGTGCAGAAACACTGGTGAGCTCCTGAGGGAGATGTGTTCCCAGGTGAGTATTTCAGTGGTGGTCAGACCCAGGATGCAGCTGGAAGGTCAGAGGATTGCTCTAATGGAGGCTTATGGTAAGGTCCTGGTATTTGTTTCTAGGGCACAAGAAAACAGCAGGTGATCTGCAGGTACATTTATGCTTCCCCAATCTCCTGCTGAAAGACACTGTCCCAAAACCCCTGAGTGGAGAGCAGCTGCTTTGTTTTGGCTTTGGAGGGCTGGGTTTTGCTGATTGAAATGCTGCTCTAGACTTAGGCATTATTACTTAATAATATGCCTTGGAAGACAAAAATCAAGTTCATTTTCCTTGATCACACTGAATAAAAACTGATTTCAGGAAGCTCTAATGTAAGAGAGACATTTCCTATTCAGGAAGCTGTGAAACGTTTATGCAATCAGCCTCTCTAATTTTCAAAGTAAATTGATAATGGAAATTCATCATTCAAATATAATTTACGGTAAATACATTGCAGCCAATCTTGCACCGGTAAACATCATGTTGTACTACTGTGAACTAAAATTTGCCATCACAGCTTAATTCCTTTTGCTGCATTGTGTCTCCAACACTGACATAAACCTGTGTATGCCATCTGTGAGCAGACGTGGGCTCTGAGTGCTGCACTCACTTCCTAAAATGAAACTGATAACGCAATCATTTTTCCTTCATGCATATTATTAATAAATGTGAGCGATTAAGTGTATAAGAGAAAGGAAGTGTGATTTGATGATAATATAAGAGCATTCTTTACAGTTTTGAGAGACACTTCCCACTTTTAGTCATGATTTTTAGTTACATTACCTCAAACACTGATTCTTACAACAAAATAGAAAACAGTTTCAAGCTTTTTACCAAAAACCAGACTCAGCTTCATGCTAGACTTTCCACATCTCATCCCAACTTATTTTTCAAAGGGGGACTATTACATTAAAATGCAAAGCTCTGCTTTTCATGTGAACTTCCAGCACCACCGAACTGTGAGAACTGGATGAACTTTGAAGTTGCAAATCCATATTTAAAAGCAGCAAGTATATAATCACAAATGTAACTCCATATTTAGCTTTGCATGCACAAAAACAGCATATTGTATGCTCTATATTCTGTTAATGTATCCTCATCATACAACAGGTTAGGATTACAGTCAGAGGTGGTCTCAGAAGGATTAATTACAAACCCGCTACCCAAACAATTGAAAGACAAACTGTCAATCTGTCTGATCCTCTTTGATGCTTGTATTCTCTCCTTTTTACAGCAACACACTAAAGGGCATATTTTTTTGTTTAATTATTTGGGTTAGGCTGCCCTTTAATTAAACATATTTACATGTATTGAGGCATAAGACTGCATGTTTTCGTAAGAACTGGAGCCAAGTGAGATATTTTGGAGAGGTCACTGATGCATTAGTCATTCTGTAGAGTTTAATATTCTGTACATTGCAAATACATAAAGTTCACCATGCTGCTGCTGTCCTTTGCCGCCTCGGGCAATCTGTTGGCCACCACTTCTCACTTCATGAGACTTCTTCATTGAGATTCATAGAAATGGTATGAGGTGGAAAACTTTTGCTTGATTGTGCTCAAACACTTCTTTGTTTCAGGAAGATGGAGAGTCTCTGGAGTCCTTTCAGAGGAGTCACACACAAAGTTAGCTGCAAGAATACCAATGTCTTTAGCTACCTTGACTGGTTATCTTGTGCGTCCAGCACACTTCCTCTAACTTATTGTACTTAAATTAAACTTCTTCTTCCCTGCAGCATTTTAGGGCATCATAAGTGCTTACAGTGACTCAGTTTCTGTAGTTTTCCTGGCATCCAACCGAAGCATGTTAAAATAGAACGGGAAGCACTTGGAAAAGAAAATGGTGCTGGAAATGGAAAGAAGTGGTGTAGAAAGGGTACAGATCCACACAACAAGAGGGGCTGAGTTTGACCGCCAAGAGATGCTCTCTGCGACTTTGAATGAATTTCCCCTTTGTATTACACACACCTTTATGGAAAAAAGAAGCATTACTTCGTCCATATGATTTGAAAGGAAAAGTAGCGGTCAGGGGCAACTGTTTTTAGATGGTACCTTAAAAATGACTGCCAGTCATGGTATCTCCTTGAACGTTTGTGCCTTTTTTATTTTTTTTTCATCGCTCAACATCCTGTTTAATGCCAGTACCAAAGAATGCTACCACATTTGGCCTCGTTAACTTTTGATGGGTTGCCCTGACGTCACATATTATGAATGTCCTGGAGAAACTGGTTCTGACTTGACTTGGCCCACAGGTGAGAACTGTCCCAGACCCTCTTCAGTTTGTTTACCAGCCCCATGCGGAGCTGGATGATGCAGACAGCTACTCGCTGCAGCCTACTCACATTCAAAAGGATGTTAGTGGGGGTGCTGTGAGAGTTATGTTATTTGATTTGGTCCAGCCAACTCTGCTGAGAAATCAACTGCTCAGAATGGGTCTGTGCTTCCAATGTCTTGTGTGTTGCTGATTAGCTGTCATACTAGCCTCAGTGCCTATGGTTAGGGAGTATCCTGCCTGATATGATGATCAGTAACACAGAAGCCCCCTGTCTCTGTTTCTGTTGACCTTGTACACCTCAGACTTTAAATACAACTCTGAGTCATGCTACATGCAGAGGTTTCCAGATGACTGCAGTGGTTGAGTGTATTAAGGATGGACAGGGGTTGGTCTAACAGGATCACCTGACACCTGAGCGTCTTTATGGTCAGACCATTAAATGCTCAGATAAAAAAAACATCAAGAGCTACATCTCAGATTCTACTGGTCCCACTTGGCAAGTTCCTAGGTAACGTTTATGACAGTATAATTAGAAAAAGGGCAGAAAAAGTCTGTGTGGAATGGTTTCCTGGGTAAAATCCCCAAGAAATGTTTAAACACGATGCCCTGCATGCACAGCATTGGTTTGCAAAATTGCATTTCAAGGAACCACAAGAAAAAAACACATTCTGGAACAATGTGCTTTGGACATATAAGAACAAAGTAGAGATGTTTGTCCATAATGCAAAAAGCACTGTATATTGGCACAAAGACCTCTTATTGGTGTTGCATGGGTAATGAGTTAGGTTTGCTCCACAGCTATGGGTTTTTATTTTGTTCTGATGTAATATTCTAATCTTAAATGTCATGTTTTCTTTTGCTGTAAGCAGAAAATTGTCATAATTAGCAGAAATGAAGGCTTGAAAACATCAGTTTGTGTGCAGTTAATTTATAAAATGTGTTTCACTTAGTGAGCTAAGTTACTGAAATAAATGAATTATTCTAATATATTGGATGGCTCTGTAAATGTGAGGCCATCTACCCAACAGCTAAAAATTGGTCTAAAACCTTGTCATCAAGAGGAAAATGCTCCTTATGGCGTTCAATGGTTTGAAGTCCAACAATTAACTCAATTGAAATACTGATACTGACGTCAATAGAACAGGACATAACTAAATTATCTCAAGCAATGCTGTAAAAAAGGCACAAAATTCCTTCAAAATGATGAGAGAGACCTATAAAGAGATATAGAAAATGACGACTATGTTTTATTGCTGCTAAAGGTTCTATAACTACTGCATCATGGGGTGTACTTTGTTTTTCCAATGACATTGTTTCTGGTTTTTAAGTACTGATTTATGAGCATAGGTTGTTAAGTAATGTTTCAATTCAATTCAATTCAGTTTTATTTATATAGCGCCAATTCACAACACATGTTGTCTCAAAGGCACTTCACAAAAGTCAGGTACATACATTCCAATTAGTCCTAACCATTGAACAGTGCAGTCAGAGTTAGTTATTTATTAAAATTGGATAAAAAGTTTTTCTCTCTAAGGAAACCCAGCAGATTGCATCCAGACAGTGACTGGAAATTCAGAAAATATTTATGCACAGTATGTACATGCCTTCTTTAAATGGACTGAATCACTCGGGATTCCTGACTAATTCTGATACTTTCCACACCCTCTAGGACCTTCTGAGGTAAACTGGAGATTTGTTACAGAAGGAGTTGTGATTTTGTGCAATTACAGGGGTTGGACAATGAAACTGAAACACCTGGTTTTAGACCACAATAATTTATTAGTATGGTGTAGGGCCTCCTTTTGCGGCCAAAACAGCGTCAATTCGTCTTGGGAATGACATATACAAGTCCTGCACAGTGGTCAGAGGGATTTTAAACTATTCTTCTTGCAGGATAGTGGCCAGGTCACTACGTGATACTGGTGGAGGAAAACGTTTCCTGACTCGCTCCTCCAAAACACTCCAAAGTGGCTCAATAATATTTAGATCTGGTGACTATGCAGGCCATGGGAGATGTTCAACTTCACTTCCATGTTCATCAAACCAATCTTTCACCAGTCTTGCTGTGTGTATTGGTGCATTGTCATCCTGATACACGGCACCGCCTTCAGGATACAATGTTTGAACCATTGGATGCACATGGTCCTCAGGAATGGTTCGGTAGTCCTTGGCAGTGACGCGCCCATCTAGCACAAGTATTGGGCCAAGGGAATGCCATGATATGGCAGCCCAAACCATCACTGATCCACCCCCATGCTTCACTCTGGGCATGCAACAATCTGGGTGGTACGCTTCTTTGGGGCTTCTCCACACCGTAACTGTCCCGGATGTGGAAAACAGTAAAGGTGGACTCATCAGAGAACAATACATGTTTCACATTATCCACAGCCCAAGATTTGCACTCCTTGCACTATTGAAACCGACGTTTGGCATTGGCATGAGTGACCAAAGGTTTGGCTATAGCAGCCCGGCTGTGTATATTGACCCTGCGGAGCTCCCGACGGACAGTTAAGGTGGAAACAGGAGAGTTGAGGTGCACCTTTAATTCTGCCGTGATTTGGGCAGCCGTGGTTTTATGTTTTTTGGATACAATCCGGGTTAGCACCCGAACATCCCTTTCAGACAGCTTCCTCTTGCGTCCACAGTTAATCCTGTTGGATGTGGTTCGTCCTTCTTGGTGGTATGCTGACATTACCCTGGATACCGTGGCTCTTGATACATCACAAAGACTTGCTGTCTTGGTCACAGATGCGCCAGCAAGACGCGCACCAACAATTTGTCCTCTTTTGAACTCTGGTATGTCACCCATCATGTTGTGTGCATTTCAATATTTTGAGCAAAACTGTTCTCTTACCCTGCTAATTGAACCTTCACACTCTGCTCTTACTGGTGCAATGTGCAATCAATGAAGACTGCCTACCAGGCTGGTCCATTTTAGCCATGAAACCTCCCACACTAAAATGACAGGTGTTTCAGTTTCATTGTCCAACCCCTGTAGGTTTATATGAAAAACATTGTAGTGTTCTAATCTGTTAGGGCTTGCGAGATAGAACCCCAGAATGCAGACGAGCAGGCAGCGTGATGGTAAGTGAAAAACAATTTAATAAAAAACAAAAACTCACTCTCAGAAGAGGCAGGAACAAAACAATAAACTGACAGGCAGGAGAGGCTTGGCATGATCCACAAAGCAAGACATGATTTGGCAACAAGACATGATTTGAGAAATGTTTACGCGATGTGTAAACAGAACAGGTGTGTATAAATGGAGAGAAAACCAGGTGGAGCAAGCAGACAGATTAGCTTAGAGCAGGTGAACCGAATAACGATAATTGACAGACAGAACAGAACGTGGCTGGAGCAAGAACAGAGACTCATGAATACAAACAAAAACTAAAGCATGACCAGAACCAAAAACCAAACTTGACAAAACATGAACAAGACTAAAACATGACCAGAAAAATAATAAACAGAAGCATGATTCAAAAACTGTGAGAGAAATATAAGAAAAACCCAGAAACCAAAAACCAAACAACCCCAAATCATAACATAATCAGCAGCAAGCAAAAACTGCAAGCTGCTGCTACTGTGTAGGAGTGTGTGATAAGGAGTAGTGCTAGCTTCAAGGTGCACCAGGCCAACCTCTAATTACATCCTTAGAGAGTAAAACCAAACTCCTTTGTGTCTGCTGGATTAAGTGAGAGCCTGTAAAGAAGGAAGTCAGATGTCTTTCTCCCTTAACACTAAGATTTGTTAATTTTCCAAAATATGCTGACAACCCACCATATAGGCGGGTCTTTCTTAGACTATGGTGGCTTGGCAGCAAGACAGAAATGATTAAATAAATTGTGCAACACAGCAGGTTTTACTGGTTATATCACGGTAATTGTTCATCACTCCTGCTCCAACAGATGGCCTTCACAGAGAAGAAAATAAGTGCTGCATAAACAAATACTAGAGATGTAGGTATGTGCTAAAAAGTTAAAATAATCTTTACCACTGTTAATAAAAATAATAAAAAAAACCTTTTCAAAGTTGAGCAGTGTGACATATTAGTAATGCTGAAATAATCAAACCAAAAAGAAATAGGTGGTCATTGCTTTACTCATTATTATTGTTCAGACTTTTTCTTAATAATAGACCTATGAAAATAAACCATAACTGATTTCAGAGGCATTTACTTACACTTTACTAGTTATCAGGGGGTTACTATTCTTTAATAGCATAATCTTTAGAGATTGCTAATGGGCGTGTTGAGGAAGGTAACAATGATGTTTGATTAGACATACTTATACACACCTTGGTGATCTGAAACAACACGTTAAAGCAACAGGTTGCAAATCTTGGTGTAACCCTGGATTTAAGTTTAACAAACAGGTCAACAGTGTTTTGCAGAAAAGTTTCATTCAGTTTTGCCAAGTTCCCAAACTAAAACCAGTCTTGTCCAAACATGACCTAAAAATAATAATCCATGCTTTTAATAGAGTTCGACTAGATTATTGCAATGCCGGGTTCAGTCATGCTTCTCTTTCCTGCCTTCAGCTCGTTGAAAAGGCTGCTGCTCATCTTTTCATCTGTACACACAAACATTTCTCACCTGGTTTGTCATCTTTCCATCGGCTGCCTGTGTGATTGATTGATTTTAAAATCATTCTCTTGGCTTTTAAATGTATTAATGGACTTGCTCCTTCATACCTCTCTGACTTGCTTCAGCCTTATGTTTCACCAAGGGCCCTTAGATAAGCTGATCAGCTTCTGTTGGTTGAAGAGATCAGGCCTTTTCAGTTTGTCATAAAATTTTAGAGAGACCTCTTCTCTTGTTGTTTTTAAGTCTCTCTTTAAATAACACTTATTTTCAGATGCTTTTGACAGGGTGTCAGTTGGTTTGTTGTTGTTTTCATTTTACTACAGTGGTAACTATCATAAATGATCATTTCCCTGAAAAACCCGGTCTCCTGGTGGGACATAGTTGTAAAATCTCTGTGCTTATACATGACAGAAAGAACAAAGCTAAAAGGATAAGAGACAGTAATAAACAATCAAACTTAAAAGCCATAAGCTGTCAGGTACAACCAGACACAGAGTTAATATCAGTCACTAACTCATATAAGCCTGCTTTATTAAACATTAGATCTCTGTCAGATAATCAGTAACTTCATTACTGACCATAATCTAAACATGGTTACATGAATTTAATGAAGCTCCCATTCTGATAGAGTCGACGCCTCTGAACTACAATTTTCTTTGTAAGAGCAGACAGCAAAGAAAAGGTGGTGGTGGGGGGGCAATTTGTTTAAAGATTTACTAAAGTGTAAAAAGGTATTTCTGGGCAAATTTGACTCTTTTGAATATTGAGCTCTCCAGGTAAAGTGCCCGGTCCGAACCATGTTCTTGAATATTTACAGGCCTCCTAACTCCAAAATAAACCTTTTCAGTGATTTTAATGAGCTTTTATCTGTGATATGTGTTGCTCATCCGGGAGGAGTGAATGCTGCAAGTCACTGACTGGATGCAATCTGCTGGGTTTCCTTAGACAGAAAAACTTTTTATCCAATTTTAATAAATAACTAACTCTGACTGCACTGTTCAATGATTAGGACTAATTGGAATGTATGTACCTGACTTTTGTGAAGTGCCTTGAGACAACATGTGTTGTGAATTGGCGCTATATAAATAAAACTGAATTGAATTGAATTGAATTATGACTGTTCACTATTGTGGGAGACTTCAACATTCATATTGACAATCCTGAAGACAGAAATGCAATAGAACTATATGACACTCTTAGACATTTTGGTTTGACTCAACATGTTAAACAGCAAACGCACAAACAGGGACATATTTTGGACTTTATCATCACTTAGGGTCTAAACATTTCCAAGGTGTCTGTAACTGATGTTGCCCTATCTGACCACTTTTCTGTTATTTTTGAAAGCATCATCTCCAATGACTCAGTTGGCCAAAGAGACATGATAAGAAAACGCATCTTTAAGGACGGTGCTGATGTAACCTTTAACCAGATTTACTCTTCTACCACCACTTTGCCCTGTAACACTGTAGATGAGCTGGTAGACAACTGTCATTCTAAAATCTCGGACATCATCGATTCAATTGCTCCAATTAAAGTGAAAGTCATTTCTGGGAAGAAAAATGCATGGAGAAGTGCTCCACCAGTCAGAAGTGAAAAAAGGGAGTGTCGAAAAACTGAACGGAGGTGGCAAAAGACTAAACTCCAGGTTCATTATAACATCTTTAAAGAGAGACTATACAGATATAACTTACAACTGAAAAATGCTACAGAATCTTTCTTCCCTGAGATCATCAGCAAAAAACATTAATAATGCTCGTGCATTATTTACCACGGTCGACAGGTTAACAAACCCTCCTGTAACTGTAGCATCTGAACTCCACTCTACCAGGGCCTGCAATGAATTTGCTAACTTCTTCACTGAAAAAAAAACAAAAGATCAGAGGGGCAGTCAGCACATCCACATCAACTCCAGTACCAAAGTTGTCTCCAACTAGAACTGATTTTGACAAAATTTCCCAATTTCACCAAATAAACTACAAAAACTTAGAAGAAATCGTACACCAACTAAGCTCTTCTTGCTGCTGTCTCGATGTTTTACCCACAGCTTTCCTTAAGAAAGCTTTGCCTGTCATAACATCTGATTTAACACAAAAAATAAACCCGTCCCTTTTGTCAGGTGTTTTCCTCCAGGCCTTGAAAACAGCAATTATCAAACCTCTATTGAGAAAGAGCAACGTGGACAAGATGCTACTACAGAACTACAGGCCTATATCAAACCTCCCCTTCATCAGCAAGATTATTGAAAAAGCTGTGTTTCAGCAGTTAAACAACTTCCTAACAATGACCAACCGCTTCGATGTCTTCCAGTCAGGCTTCCATGTTCACCACAGTACAGAGACTGCTCTTGTCAAGGTGTTCAATGACATCCGTATAAATGCAGACTGTGGAAGAACCACAGTGCTGGTATTATTGGACCTTAGTGCAGCATTCAACACTGTTGATCACTCCATTTTATTAAAGTGCATAGAAAACTGGGTCGGCCTTCCTGGTACAGCACTCAATTGGTTTAAATCCTACTTGAAGGACAGGGACTTTTTTGTGTGAGTAGGAAACTTTAAATCAGAGACCACAAAAATTACATGTGGTGTTCCCCAAGGGTCCATCTTAGGGCCCCTCCTATTCAATATCTACATGCTCCCCCTAACTCAGATTTTAATAAACAACAATGTAAGTTATCATAACTATGCAGACGACACACAGCTATACGTTACGATGTCACTAGGTGACTATGAACCCATTCAAGCGCTGGGTAAATGCTTAGAAGAAATCAATGCTTGGATGTGCCAAACTTTTCTTCAGCTGAATCAAAACAAAACTGAAGTAATAATATTTGGACCAAAGGAAGAGCGTTTAAAAGTTAGCACCCAGCTTCAGTTAATAGAGCTAGAAACTACCAGTCAGGCTCAAAATCTGGGTGTAGTGATGGACTCAGACCTGAACCTTCAGAGGCACATAAAGACAGTAACAAGGTCGGCCTTCTATCACCTAAAGAACATCTCCAGGATTAAAGGACTAATGTCTCAGCAGGACCTTGAAAACTAATTAATGCGTTCATCTTTAGTAGAATTGATTACTGCAACGGTGTCTTCACAGGTCTGCCAATAAAGTCGATCAGACAGCTGCAGTTGATCCAGAACGCTGCTGCCTGCGTCCTCACTAGAACTAAGAAAGTGGAGCACATCACCCCGGTTCTAAAGTCCCTACACTGGCTCCCCGTATCCCAAAGAATAGACTTTAAAATACTTCTGTTAGTCTATAAATCACTGAATGGCTTAGCACCAAAATACATTACAGACTTGTTGTCAGTGGATCAACCACCCAGACCTCTCAGGTCTTCTGGCTCAAATCTACTCTGCATAGCCAGAACCAGAACCAAACACGGAGAAGCAGCTTTTAGTTCTTATTCTCCGCTAATCTGGAATAAACTCCCAGAAAACCGTAAAAGCGCTGAAACCCTAAGTTGCTTTAAAGCAAGATTAAAAACATATCTATTTAGAGTGGCCTTTGACTGTGCTATCTAAGCATTATTATTTAAGTTTTCAGTCCAACTTTCCTTTCATTTTCTAATCAATCATTTTATTATTAAGTTTTTCTTTAATTTATTTTTTATTATCATCTTTTTAATTATTATTATTTTATTCTCTTTAATTATTTAATTGCCTTTATGCCACTGCAATGTACCTCTCAATTCAATTCAATTCAGTTAATTTATATAGCGCCAATTCACAACACATGTCGTCTCAAGGCACTTCACAAAAGTCAGGTACATACATTCCAATTAATCCTAATCATTGAACAGTGCAGTCAGATTCAGTTATTTATTCAAATTGGATAAAAAGTTTTTCTATCAAAGGAAACCCAACAGATTGCATAGAGTCAGAGATTTGTAGCAGTCACTCCTCCCGGATGAGCATGTAGAGACAGTGGACAGTCACTGGCGTTGACTTTGCAGCAATCCCTCATACTGAGCATGCATGTAGCGACAGTGGAGAGGAAAAACTCGCTTTTAACAGGAAGAAACCTCCAGCAGAACCAGGCTCAGTGTGAGCGGCCATCTGCCACGACCGACTGGGGGTTAGAGAGAACAGAGCAGAGACACAAAGAGAACAAAGAAGCACTGATCCAGGAGTCCTTTCTATGGGAAGGAAAAGTAAATGTTAATGGATGTAGCTCCTTTAGTTGTTTCACCTAGAAAGAAAGAACAGATAAACTCTGAGCCAGTTTTCAAGGTTAGAGTCTGAAAGAGAGCACATAGAGTTAGTCACAGCAAAAGCTCAGTCAATTGCCATGTCTAGGAGAGAGAAAGGGTTAAACACTGAAAGACAGGGCCATGTGGATCATCGGTAGAGGGTGAGCATTAAGTTGTTGCCAGCAGAAGCTCGGACGATGCCCCTCTCCAGAAAGGTGTCACAGGTAGACACAGAGTCAGGCCAGGTGTAGCTTCTAGGAAGAGAAAAGAGAGAGAACAAAGTTAAAAGCTGAAATAGCAGCAAATAATGCAAAATTGAAGAGTAGTGTGAGAATGTAGCGAAGAGGGTGAAAGTGGTCATTATGTCCTCCAGCAGCCTAAGCCTATAGCAGCATAACTACAGAGATAGCTCAGGATAACTTAAGTCACTCTAACTATAAGCTCTATCAAAAAGGAAAGTTTTAAGCCTAGGCTTAAAAGTAGACCATTTGTCCATCTAGAGCCCACTGATGGCCATGTTTATACTACAAACCACAACGATTGGGATACCTCTCTCTTTCAGATTGATAATAACTATTGGAAAAGAGAGGGGGTCATACAGGTAGCAGAAATGGAGGGTGTGTTTGCACCTCAACCATACCTGAGCCGGTTAAGGCTAATCCTGACTCCCCCTTACTCCATCCAACAGGGAGGAAAGAAGACGGAGGTAAAAATAAGGAAGATAGCTCAGGATAAGCTAAGCCACTCTAACTATAAGGTTTATCAAAAAGGAAAGTTTTAAGCCTAGCCTTAAAAGTAGACAGGGTGTCTGCCTCACGGACTAAAACTGGGAGCTGGTTCCACAGGAGGGGAGCCTGATAACTAAAGGATCTGCCTCCCATTCTACTTCTAGAGACTCTAGGAACCACCAGTAAACCTGCAGTCTGAGAACGAAGTGCTCTGTTAGGAACGTATGGAACAATCAGATCTCTGATGTATGATGGAGCTAAATCATTAAGGGCTTTATATGTGAGAAGGAGAATTTTAAATTCTATTCTGGATTTAACAGGGAGCCAGTGAAGGGAAGCTAAAGTAGGGGAAATATGATCTCTTTTTCATTTTCATCTGAACTCTTGCTACAGCATTTTGAATCAGCTGAAGGCTTTTAACTGCATTTTGTGGACATCCTGATAGTAAAGAATTACAATAGTCCAGCCTTGAAGTAACAAATGCATGGACTAGTTTTTCAGCGTCACTTCTGGGTAGGATATTTCTAATTTTGGCAATGTTCCAGAGATGAAAGAAGGAAATCCTAGAAACCTGTTTAATATGGGATTTAAAGGACATGTCCCGGTCAAAAATAACACCAAGGTTTTTTACTTTATTACCGGAGGTCAATTTAATGCCATCCAGGTTAAGTGATTGACTAAGCAGTTTCTTTTTTAAAGACTCCGGTCCAAATACAACAACTTCTGTCTTGTCTGAATTTAGAAGCAGAAAATTTAAGGTCATCCAAGTTTTTATATCTTCAAGACATGCTTGTAGTCTATCTAACTGGTTGGGCTCATCAGGATTTATGGCTAAGTAAAGCTGAGTATCATCAGCGTAACAGTGAAAATTTATTCTATGCTGCCTGATAATTTGACCTATTGGAAGCATATATATAGTAAAGAGAATTGGCCCAAGTACTGAACCCTGTGGTACTCCACAATTAACCCTGGAGTTTAAAGATGATTTATCATTTACATGAACAAACTGGAATCTGTCAGACAAATAAGATTTAAACCAGCCTAGTGCTGTTCCCCTGATCCCTACAGCATATTCCAGCCTTTCTAAGAGAATATTGTGATCGACTGTATCAAATGCAGCACTGAGATCTAACAGAACCAGTACAGACACAAGTCCATTATCTGATGCTAGAAGAATATAATTAGTGACTTTCAGCAGAGCTGTTTCAGTGCTATGATGAGCTCGGAAGCCTGACTGAAACTCTTCAAACAGGTCATTGCTGTGTAAATGCTCACACATTTGATTAGCAACTATTTTCTCAAAAATTTTAGATAAGAATGGAAGATTGGATATCGGTCTGTAATTTCTTAAGTCATCTCGATTAAGTGAAGGTTTCTTAAGCAAAGGTTTAATTACAGCTACCTTAAAAGCTTTTGTTACCCATTTACTAAAGATAAATTAATGATATCTAAAATGGGGCTGGTAATCAGAGGGAGCACTTCCTTAAATAATTTGGTTGGGATTGGGTCTAACATACAAGTTGAAGGTTTAGATGAAGCTAATATTTCTGATAACTCAGGAAGCTCCACAGGATCAAAACAGTCCAAACACAGATCAGGTTCTACAGTTATTTTCAATGTTGTCTCACTTGTTGAGGATGAAGTAATCATCTCTGGGAGTGTGTCAAAGATTTTCTTCTTAATAGAATCAATTTTATTTTGGAAGAATCCCATAAAATCATGACTGTTGAGAGCTAAGGGAATGGATGGCTCAACAGAGCTATGACTCTGTGTAAGTTTAGCAACTGTACTAAAGAGAAACCTAGGATTATTCTTGTTCTCTTCTATTAAGGATGAGAAATAAGCTGTTCTAGCTTGGTGAAGTGTCTTTTTATACAACAGTAGGCTATTTTTTCCAGATTAAGTAGGAATCCTCTAGGTGTGTAGAGCGCCATTTTTGCTCCAATTTTCTAACATTGTGCTTTAAAGTACGCAGCTCTGAATTAAACCAGGGAGCTAGCCTCCAATGAATAATTACTTTCTTTTTCAAGGGGGTTGCATTGTCTAATGCACCACGCAATGATGAGGTAACACTATGAACAAGAGAATCAATTTGTGAAGGGGAAGAAACAAAATTATTGCCCTCCACTGTGTTTTTCTGTGATAATGAGCAAATTAAAAGTGGAACAGATTCTTTAAAGGTTGTTACAGCATCGTCTGATAATGATCTACTATAATGAAATTTTCTTTCAGGTGTGGAGTACTCAGTTAAATTAAACTCAAAGGTTATTAAAAAATGGTCAGACAGCACAGGGTTGTGAGAAAATATTGTTATGTCTGTACACTCAATGCCATATGTCAGCACAAGGTCCAGAGAATGAAGACAAACGTGGGTAGGTTTGTTAATGTTTTGAGTAAAGCCAATTGAGTCTAAGATACCATTAAAGGCTATATTTAAGCTATCACTTTTCAGACCTTAAAGGTCTGAAAACTGATCTAAAAATTGAGAGTCAGGGCCTGGTGGACGGTACAAAACAACAAACAGAAGTGGTTTTAGTGCTTTGCAATTTGGATGAGGAAAACTAAGGATTAAAAATTCAAAAGAGTTGTAGCTATTGATTGGTCTGGGCCTAATCAATAAATCCGACTGAAAGATGGTTGCTACTCCTCCTCCTCGCCCAGTATTTCGAGGAATGTGAAAATTTAAATAATTAGTAGGAGTTGACTCATTTATAGTAACATAATCCTCTTGCTGCTGCCAGGTTTCTGTGAGGCAAAATAAATCAATCTGACTGTCACAAATCAGGTCACTAACTAGCAAAGTCTTTGAAGAGAGAGATCTTATGTTCAGTAAGCCACATTTAATTGTTTTATTTTTCTTTTTAGTCTGAGTTGTGTTTATTTTTATTAGATTTTCCTGATTTTCTCGTTTTAGATTATTTTTTAATCTATTCAATTTTGGCCGTGGGCGAGACACTGTCTTAATAGGGTAATGGGTGGGTAGCAGTACAGAAGCTGCAGAGAGGAGTGTTAAACTACGACCCTGCTTCCTGGTCTGAACCCTGGGTTGTCAGAGTTTTGGAGAACTAATAAATTCGGCCAGATTCCTAGAAAGAAGAGCTGCTCCATCCAAAGTGGGATGGATGCCGTCTCTGCGGATCAGACCAGGTTTTCCCCAAAATGTTCGCCAATTATCAATGTAGCCTACATTGTTTTCTGGACACCACCTAGACAGCCAGCGGTTGAATGACAGCATGCGGCTAAACATGTCGTCACTGGTTAAATCGGGGAGGGGACCAGAGAAAATTACGGAGTCCGACATTGTTTTGGCAAACTTACACACCGAAGTAATACTAACTTTGGTGACCTCCGATTAACGTAACCGGCTGTCATTACCGCCAGTGTGAATAACAATCTTACTGTATTTACGCTTATCCTTAGCCAGCAGTTTCAGGTAGGATTTGATGTCGCCTGTTCTGGCCCCTGGCAGACATTTGACTATGGTCGCTGGTGTCTCTAGTGCCACGTTTCTGACTATGGAGCTGCCAATTACCAGAGTTGGCTTCTCAGCGGGTGTGACGCTGAGCAGGGAAAATCTGTTAGAAACGCAGACGGGTTGGTGGTGACCTGTGGGCTGGAATCTAGGACTATGCTTTCTACGTACCGTCACCCAGCCGGCCTGAGATCCCGGCTGCACGGGCTCTGCTGGAGGACTGCTACGGGGAGCTACCCCCGATGGCCGAGCCTCCAATTTCCTATTTTGTTTCTTTTTCTTTTTTTCATGTACAGCACTTTGAATTGTCTTGCTACTGAAATTTGCTATATAAATAAACTTGCCTTGCTCTACTTGCCTTACAGTCTTTGTAGAACAAAATATTCTGCTTTTATCATGTTTTCTCTATTTTATCATTATACACAAACACATACATATTCCCATACATTCATACCTAAATATACATTTACACATACTTACATATTCTTAGATACTCACATACATATGGATAAACACACATAATCATAACATGGAAACAAAAGTGGCCCTCCTCCTCTATGTAACTCAGCCTGGACATCGAAGCCGGTGTTTGGAGGGCATCCACTCAAAGGCAGAGCTAAGTGGGTGTGATGGGTCTTTAATAATTCTGTGTGCCATCTCCCAGTAATAATTGGCTCAGTGAGAGAATATTTTAAGTTTTGAACTATACTCCAAAACCAAATAAGATAGAAAATCCGTGGACTCACCTGAAGAGGGCCGCGGTTTAAAGAAGTCCTCACAATTTGATAGATTTTAAAAATGTTTGCAAAGTAGGGGGGACCAATATTGTGGTATACTGATAGACTCCTACCAAAAAAGACTGAAGGCTCAAAATAAATCAAGAATAAGTCAGTGAAAATAAGTCAGTAGTTTTAAGAATTTGCAATTACTTAAAGATATCTGCCTCATTTATAACTGTTATACAGGTAAGGCCTCACCACCCCTAGGGGATTTTATTCAAAAACAAAATGTCCACATAGAACTAGGTCGACCTCCAGGGGGAACTGTGAGGTTCAATTCAGGACATCTTCGTTCCCACAGAATGTTTTATCCAATAAAGGATGCAAGTGCTGGAACACACTGCCTGTTACCATTAGAGAGAGCTCCAACCTATCTCTCCTTTAAGGGGCAGCTTAAAGCATGTTTGGTCAGTAATAAGCACTGTGAGCATTGAATGTTAGGTACCTTTGAGGACTTTGTGTTTTATTTATTTATTTATTTTTACCTCTTCGTTTGTACCTCCTATTTTTATGTATGAAACTGTCTGAATATTTGTTACTTGTTTGTTTTGTGGAACTACAGATGGAAATTTGCATTTTGTTAAATCCGGTATATTTACGACAACATTGTACATTCATTAATATGCATTGTCCCATTTAAACAAATCAAACAAATCTAAAAAGAGTTGCCTTAACATAGTGTTAGCATAAGGGTTACCAGGTTGTTGCATGTTTTTAATCTTTAATCTCTTTTAATCTTTTATTTTTTTCTTCATAACAGGGTTGTTTGTTTTTCATCTGAGTTATAAATGTCACAGAAAATGTTTCCAAAATGTTTTTTCATTGTCTAATTTATGTCAAAGTAATTTGTATTTTACCAGGGTGTTTACACTTTTGAGAGCCAATGTTCACAACAGGAGCAAAATTACAGACACACACATTTTACATATATTTCAGAGGCGACAGAATATCAAGCTTGACAAATTCTCCTTCCTGTGTGGCACACATTTTTTAATATGCCAGCATGGCAGGATAAAATAAAACTATGATTTCAACTTAAAGCCAAAATCATGTTAGTCTTACACTCGACGGCTGAGATTGAATAGAATTTGGACAGAAGGCCAGAGGAACAGGACTGCAACAGGCTAAACTTTATCTTTCTGTGCTTCTATCTGGGTCCTGGGTTATTCTGGCAGTTGTAGACGTGGAATGGGGAATCAAAATCTCAGTTGTCTTTAAACGATTGAACCAACTAAGAAGCAATTCTTCATTGCCCATTTCAAAGCACCTAATGTGAGTTTCTTTGTTACTTCGCAGACCCCAAACTCCTCTGTTGTCTTGCTTATCAGAGCGTCCTGCAGAAGTCAATAATTAATCTACTAATTTACAGCATGTTTATCTCTGTTTTGGGGTTGTTTGCTATCTTGTATTATAGTGCTCTTATGTGCAAGGACGTACTGAGAACTGGTGTACGAACTGATAAGTAATGTATTGATAAAACACAAACACCAGCCAAAAAATAGCTTTAGTTGTGGGTTTGATACTGACCAGTTCTGCATCACATTCCCCAGTGATTTCTATGTCTGACTGATATACTGTATTTACTTAGTATTTAGGAGATTTTGACTTTTTTTTTTTTACCAAGAAATATCATTCTAGATTTAAGAAAATTAGTCTGATTTAAAGAAAACCCATGTTGTTGCCTTTGTTCATTACACGTCATTTTTATTTATTTAAGCATTAGACTCTAATGTATAAATCAACAACAAACTAGTCTAGTTAAAGTAATAATGATGTTTACTGAGAAATGTGTCATATATAAGTGATGGGTATGGGCACATTGTGCATGTTTTGTCAGAAATCGAGGAAATTCTAAAGGAGAGGAGAGGCTAGGCCGATTAAAGGGAGTCTAAGTAAAACTGTGGTGAGTGCAGTGCCTTTCAAAAGTATTTATACCCCTTAAACCCCAGTGCTGCATTTGCTACAGTCGACCATAATATTCTCTTAGAAAGGCTGGAACAAGCTGTAGGGATCAGGGGAACAGCGCTAGGCTGGTTTAAATCTTATTTGTCTGACAGATTCCAGTTTGTTCATGTAAATGATAAATCATCTTTAGACTCCAGGGTTAATTGTGGAGTACCACAGGGTTCAGTACTTGGGCCAATTCTCTTTACTATATATATGCTTCCAATAGGTCAAATTATCAGGCAGCATAGGATAAATTTTCACTGTTACGCTGATGATACTCAACTTTACTTATCCATAAATCCTGATGAGCCCAACCAGTTAGATAGACTACAAGCTTTAAAAAGTCTTTAAAAAAGAAACTGCTTAGTCAATCACTTAACCTGGATAGCATTAAACTGACCTCTGGTAATAAAGTAAAAAAGCTTGGTTTTATTTTTGACCAGGACATGTCATTTAAATCCCATATTAAACAGGTTTCTAGGATTTATTTCTTTCACCTCTGGAACATTACCAAAATTAGAAATTTCCTATCCAGAAGTGACGCTGAAAAACTAGTCCATGCATTTGTTACTTCAAGGCTGGACTATTGTAATTCTTTACTATCAGGATGTCCACAAAATGGAGTTAAAAGCCTTCAGCTGATTCAAAATGCTGCAGCAAGAGTTCTGATGAAAATTAAAAAGAGAGATCATATTTCTCCTACTTTAGCTTCCCTTCAATGGCTCCCTGTTAAATCCAGAATAGAATTTACAAGTATCCTCCTCACATATAAAGCCCTTAATGATCTAGCTCCATCATACATCAGAGATCTGATTGTTCCATATATTCCTAACAGAGCACTTCGTTCTCAGACTGCAGGTTTACTGGTTCCTAGAGTCTCTAGAAGTAGAATGGGAGGCAGATCTCTTAGTTATCAGGCTCCTCTCCTGTGGAACCAGCTCCCGGTTTTGGTCCGTGAGGCAGACACCCTGTCTACTTTTAAGGCTAGGCTTAAAACTTTCCTTTTTGATAAAGCTTATAGTTAGAGAGGCTTATTTTATCAGTAAGGGAGCCTTCCTCTCTCACTGTTGGATGGAGTAAGTGGGAGTCAGTTTTAGCCTAAACCGGCTCAGTTATGGTTGAGGTGCAAACACACCCTCCATTTCTGCTACCTGTATGACCCCTTCTCTTTTCCAGTGGTTATAATCAGTCTGACAGAGAGAGGTATCCCAATCCTTGTGGTTTTTAGTATAACAATGGCTATCCGTGAGACCCTTTGTGGTAGGCCTTGAGACGACATTGTTGAAAATAAGCGCTGTTTAACTAAATAATCTGAACTGAAACTTTCTGTGTAGTTATGCTGCTATAGGCTTAGGCTGCTGGAGGACATAATGACCACTTTCACCCTCTTCGCTACATTCTCACACTACTCTTCAATTTTGCATTATTTGCTGCTATTTCAGCTTTTAACTTTGTTCTCTCTCTTTTCTCTTCCTAGAAGCTACACCTGGCCTGACTCTGTGTCTACCTGTGACACCTTTCTGGAGAGGGGCATCGTCCGAGCTTCTGCTGGCAACAACTTAATGCTCACCCTCTACCGATGATCCACATGGCCCTGTCTTTCAGTGTTTAACCCTTTCTCTCTCCTAGACATGGCAATTGACTGAGCTTTTGCTGTGACTAACTCTATGTGCTCTCTTTCAGACTCTAACCTTGAAAACTGGCTCAGAGTTTATCTGTTCTTTCTTTCTAGGTGAAACAACTAAAGGAGCTACATCCATTAACATTTACTTTTCCTTCCCATAGAAAGGACTCCTGGATCAGTGCTTCTTTGTTCTCTTTGTGTCTCTGCTCTGTTCTCTCTAACCCCCAGTCGGTCGTGGCAGATGGCCGCTCACACTGAGCCTGGTTCTGCTGGAGGTTTCTTCCTGTTAAAAGCGAGTTTTTCCTCTCCACTGTCGCTACATGCATGCTCAGTATGAGGGATTGCTGCAAAGTCAACGCCAGTGACTGTCCACTGTCTCTACATGCTCATCCAGGAGGAGGGAATGCTGCAAGTCACTGACTGGATGCAATCTGCTGGGTTTCCTTAGACAGAAAAACTTTTTATCCAATTAGAATAAATAACTAACTGACTGCATTGTTCAATGGTTAGGACTAATTGGAATGTATGTACCTGACTTTTGTGAAGTGCCTTGAGACAACATGTGTTGTGAATTGGCGCTATATAAATAAAACTGAATTGAATTGAATTTAATTAAACTTTCCCCATTTTGTCACTTTATAACCATAAGCTTTCCTGTACCTACTACTTTTTTTAAATTACTTAAAAATCAAAACCTGAAAAGTAAAAAGAAAACCACACAGCCAGGGCTACAATGGAGTGGTTTAGATCAAAGCATATTCATCTGTTCAATGGTGCAATCAAAGTCCTGACCTTACTTTTTACCTACTTTTTTGTTAAGTGCTTTGAGACATTTGTTGTGAATTTGCAATATAGAAATGAACTGAATTGAAATTTAATTATGTAGTACATTATGTTAGTCTATTGCTTAAAATCCTTATAAAAATACATTTGTGGGTGTAATATTACCAAATGTGAAAGAGTTCAATGGGTAATATTTGAAAGGAAGCCAGAGCTCAGCAGATGTCTAGTCAGTACCAGTGTCTTTGCTGTGAAAGCTATTCCAGTCTTTCTCAGATATGCATGCCTGAAAAATTGACAAAGTGTACTGACTCCCATTGTTTGACCCTAATAAATTAGATCAGGTCCTGCACTTTTCAATGTCTCTTTTATACTCACCATACCATTTAAACTATTATGCAACAAATAAACAATAGAGGTAATTACTTCGTTCCAACCTCCATCACCTCTGAATTAGTTCGATAAAACACATTCTGTGGGCCACTGTTTTATTTGGAGATAAAAATTTAAACTGATTTCTTCAGTCAGAAAGTTTAGAACCATAGATAGCAAAGGCGAGATCAAAATAATCAGCTTTTTGGGTGTGATAACAGTGATGCATCTCTCTCACTCACCATAAGTGAGGTAGAATACAGTATAAAACTTTTTCACAGCATTGCAGGTGTGGGCTAAAGGCAGCTCAGACCGGTGCCCATTTTGCAACATAGTCACATACAGCAGTAACATGCAAACACAGGCAGGTGTCTGTTGCTCCCCAACAGGGTCCTGGGAGCTAATCACATAACCAACACAGCAACAAATATGTTTTTATTGAAGTTCAGGTATTATTTTTGTGGGGTCATGGGCCCCCATTTTAAAACATAATCAGTCACCCATGGTCATCCTTATCTCCAAGCGGTGTTGACATGAGGATCGTTAGACAGTCAAGCGGTTGTAAGTTAGTTCATATCAGAAAGACTAGATTAAGGCAACCATAGACAGAAAATATGGCTACCGTTGAGAGTCCTACTGATCTTCTTACGTTGTGACTTGCTTAGCTGATAGATTGCATGTATGTGGAAGCAGGAGATGAGGCAATATAAACACATAGTCCACCAGTGGCGATTGCTCTAAGACTGCAAGGGAAGCTCAGCTTCCCCTAAAATGTCAAAAAATAAGTGAACAAATATATACTGTTATGTGTACATGTCATTGACTAAATATGTGCTACAACGCGCTCAACTTTTGTTCAGAATCAGCTTCTTATCACTAGTAACGACGCAGCTTTCCTCTCACTCATTCCCGCAGCTTCACAGTGCTTCAAACAGTGAGTTCAATAGTGAAGCAAAAATGCTGGACTTTGTCCCGTCCATCGGACGCTCAGTGTCTCTGGGGGTCTATGGGGCAGCCTCGGCTGGAGCAAAACAAGACGAGTCATTGGATAAATGCTGGGCTTTGTCCCGCCCATCGGACGCTCAGCGTCTCTGGGGGTCTATAGGGTAGTGGGCTGGCCTCAGCTGGCCCAGACGTGCAGCTTCTGTATGATGATTGGATGATCTGTCTGAGGCTGAATCCCTTTTTGATTGACAGCGAAATGAGCGAATCAGCGATCTTGAAATTGAGCTTCCCCTCCTTGAAAGACCAGCATCCACCACTGCAGTCCACCCACGCCAGGATCATGTCAATTCAAACGAGATGAAACTCAATTGATGTTCTGCCTTTTCTAAGTTACATTATATAAGAAGGTTTTGTAAATCACCGTAGAACTCTCTCTAGTGGTTGTTTGAGATATTGTTTTGGTTATTCTGGGAAAAAGAAAATAAGGTAGCAGACAGAACCAAGATGGCGGAGCGTAATGTGGGAGAGTCAATAAAGAAAGCTGATATCAACCTTAATACTTTGTTGTTTTGGACGAGATCTGTCCGTAAGTATTGGTTAATGTCGAACATAGTAATTGTCATTGTTTGTGTAACAGTGGTGTGATAATTTGTACATTTAAGTTATTTGTGAAAACGTTTATTTTAGCTTGCAGTAAGCATGTTACCAGCTAACTCGCAATGTTAGTTAGCTAATGCCATGTTTTGTATATTTCAGTTTTACGATGGTCAAAGAAAAGGCAATGGTCAGAGGCCATTCTTCAATAAATCAGCAAAAAGAAAGAGACGTCTGTTTATTGGAGCATTGTTATCTTGCTGTCTAGCTGGTGAAAATTAGAGAACTCGGGGCGAGGACAGCATAATTACCAAATGACTAATAAGTTGTTCACACACTCAGCTTTAGCTGTTATGGTATTTAGCTTACTTTGTTAAAACCTTTATTTTGAAAAATAGAGTAGGTTAAGGGCTAAACATTAATAACATGCTGAGAAATACAGTACCTAAACCTTTTAACTATGCAGTTAAATTTAAACAAAACTCCTTTTACACAGTAGACTCTTATAAATACAGTTTCCAGAAGCACAAGTGGTTGATTGATTGATCTCCAGATGGCCCAAATGGCTGACACTAACTTTACCTGATGCAACGCAATAATTCCTAAAAGGAAAGTCCTTCTACTTCAGCAGCTGTCAATAAATTCACAGATTAATTTCCAAATGGCCCACAATGTTGCCTTGAAGCTTTTATTCCAAAACATTAACCAAGAGTGGATTCTTTGTCACTGGAAATTACTCCTTTACTGTAGTGTCTGTTCCATAGGCTCTGCTTTTAACACATCGAGTACATTAGTAAACAATGTTCAGACCACCCCTCAGTGCTCCGCTCATCCTATAAGGCAGTGGACCATTAGATCCAGAAATACTTTATACAAACCTGAGCAGAGGGGAACATTAATTCTGCACATTAATTTGGTGAGCAAACGGAGGAGCATGCAGAGTTATGCATGAGTGTAAAAAATAAAATAACTGTAATAGCCACACATTTTTACAGTAGTCTGTTCTGAAATCTGACACAGAAACACATCTTGAAACAGATTTATTTGCTCATTAATCATTTTAAATCAATAAATGACTGTAATTAAATGACTGAAATGATGTAATTTAGTATAAACCAATGTGAGCTTTTCAATTGAACTGCCTTGTTTTTGTAGCATAATAGCAGGTCCATTTATCTGCCAAGTAACGAGAAATAACCAGAGACTTCACGTGATGTAGAATTAATTCCCTAAAATGGAAAATATGTTTGAGTGAGATTAAATGTTATGAATCCCTTTTCCAAGTGGTTTTATGAGTTTAATTTGGTAAAATGAATGAATGCATCATCATTATGTGGGCTGTAGAATGCAGGATTACAAATTGCAATGTGAACATCAGCAACAAACTTCAACAGAGAGAAAACACAACATGTAAAAAGTTGCTCAGCATATTTTGATAATGCCGCTTGGATGTGAGACGACCTCATGAATACTGCATGAGATCTTATGACTCCATTAAGTGTGATATACGCAACTTTGAGTCAGCCAGCATGAAATCTTACAGTTTAATGTGGCTTAAAGGAGTATTTATCATGTTCACATCAGGCAGTGCAACTATAGGGTGGAGCTGTTAGAAGACAGGCAACAGCTAAAAAGACTTCTCCTAAAGACTTCTCAATCATATGGCCTCAGCTGAAAGTTTATTTGAAACTCTTAGAAAATAGTTATGTGAGTTCAGTTTAAACATCTAAAGCCAACAAAAACATGTGAAGCATTTCTGCAGATCTGTAAACTAGAGAGAGGCAGTTAATCCACATTGTAATTAAAAAAATACACATTCCTGTCCCACATGAGACAAACATGGACATCCCAGAGACAATAATTATAATTAGTTAAAAGCTCAAATACCCAACAGACTAATCAATCAGCAAGCCACCCCTGGCCTTGATGCTAAAGTGCAGAGTGCTGCCAGCACCTGTGAGCAGATCATAGGCTGCCATTCACTGATAATAACACCACAGGTGAGAGTGATGGAACAGTGAATGCTGTCGCCAACCGTTTCTCATCCAGTAGCCACCTGCTTGAAAAGCCTTACATAGGGAGATAACCACCAAAATAAACCATGTCCACCTGTCTCGCAGAAGCTATTTGCCAAATGCTGCCACATAAATAACACCCAATATTCCAACCATCACAGACAGATTTGTCTAATCACAAGCTTACAAACAATGCAAGTATAGCATTAGTATGTGTTAAAATCATAATGGTGTCATTAAATATAATGTTATTTTTTCAAATCTTTAAAATTAGTTTGAAAGGTACATTTTCCTTGTCAGGGAACCCAAATCCACTTTTATTGAAGGGAATGAGAAGAATATATCATAATATATATATATATATATATATATATATATATATATATATATATATATATATATATATATATAGTATATATAATATATATATATATATATTATATTATGTATTCTCAGAATCACAATGCTATCACTTTAATTGTAAATTGAATAATTGTGTGAAATCTAGTGAGTTTAAACTGAGTAACCATAGATAAACACTATGGTTTTAGACTTCGCGACTGAGACAGTTTGTGGGGTAATTGTTTAAAAAAGGGATTCTGTTTTCTCCCACTGCAAAATAATTTCAAAGAAAGCGCACAAGAATCATGAGCTGTGCGACACACCAGGAATACTGTTTTGATCTAGCATCACCTGCGGACTGAAGCGCACAGCACAGATGAAGACTTGAGTTATATCTCAACAGGGAGCACTACTGGTAGATTAGATGGCAGATACCTGCTGTGGACCATGTGTTTTATTATGTTTCTTAGACTGAGTTTCTCACTGTCATTAAATAGGCCATCTATAAGGAAAGTGTGTTTCTGTTGTGTGGCTTTATTTTGTTTCACTTCAACTTTGGCTCTCTCTGCTGCCATAATTTTGTAGCAAATAATCTTGTTCTGTTTGTCTCAGTGAAAGCATGATCCAGTTTAAATTTTTGTGTGTGGACACCAGGTATTGAAACCATCACTATTTTTCTCATTGAACATATTTCATATAATAGGCCCATGAACAATTAAATATAAAATTCACCCTCAAAAACTCAAGTAATCATACCCAGAATAAAATCAAAATAAATAACTAAGTTAGTTGCACAAGAGTTAAATAAAACAGAATAAGCGAAACATGTTTACTGAAATGTATTTATTGCTTTGTAGAAAAGCTTTTTTTGGCAATGACAACATCAGTGCATCTCCAAAGTGGGTAAACTATTAAAATACATTACTCAACTGTGATTTTCACCCATCCACACAAACTGACTTTAAATCTTGTAGGTTGCAGGGGAATTTTCTGTGCACGCTGATCTTTCATTAGATTTTCTGTTAGATTCATTTTGGGTGGCTGCCTGGGCCAATCTAGGAGCTTTGTTTTCTTTCACTGAACCCATTGGAGAATTTTCTTGGCTGTGTGTTTGGGATAGGGGAGACTGGGTATGGTTATGGTTTTTGTTTCATCCCCTGTAACGCATTGATTTTTTTGTGTTAAACAATGTTTAGTGTTGGTCAAAAAAATGACTTTCCAACCTCAAAATCTGTTTTCTTTCCATGCAGTTTGCACATGCCTTGATACCCACCCTGTGAGATTAAAGAGGAAGTAGATGAAAACTGAAACAATAGTAGTATTTTTCCACTGAAGGAACTCTCGTTCGTGAACCGGTTCAGTATGCGTGTATGTAATAAAAATATTATGGCAGAAATGATCAAAAAACAAACACAAAAGACCAAAACATAAACACTAGTTGACCATGACAAGGTTGGAACTGAGCTGAAAACATGGCTTTTTTTTTGATAAACTAAAACTTACTGTTAATTTTTAAGACATATTCATGCTCATAGCTACACTTGGGGTTCCTGCACATTTTTCTTTTTTTCTCAGTGTGTTTGTTTGTTTTACTGGGTACACACCTCTGAAATCAAAACCAGGGCTTTCGGAATATCCCTCCAAAACATTGTGTTTGTTCATGTTACGCCACTATATAACTACTTTTGTTGGATACCTATGGTCATCGCTCTGTGAAAAGTCGAGTTCTACTGAATCTTTAACTTCCTGGTTGATGTCTTGGGATATTGCTTCAATATTTTCATATAATGTTATTTCCTCATGATGCATCTATTTTTACGAAGTACACCATTCCCTCCTGCAGTAAAACACCCCCAAAGTACGATGCTGGGACTGTTTGCAAGTTTGCAAGAGTCCCCCTTTACTTCCAAATTTGATGATTACCATTATGGTCAAAAACTTGTATTTTAGTCACATCAAACCACATAACGTTTCCAAACATTAAAGTCTGTCCTGAGTGGCATTTGCAAACTTTAACCTTGCTTTTTATATTGCTTTTGTAGTCTGTCAGGTTCTGTTGGTACAGGACTTTTTTCATTGTGAATTATAACAATCTTGCCAGCTTCAGTCAACATCTTCATAAGGTCTTTTGTTCTGGGGCTGATCTGCACATCTCACAACAAAACACTATCATCTCTGGGAGAGAAAGAGAACCTGTCTATATCCTGAACAGTGTTCTTGCTGGACATTCCTATAGTATTTGTATTTACATATGATTGTTTAATAGATGAGAGCTGCAACTAGAGCCATCTGGAAATTACACCCAAGGAGAGAGAGAAAAAAACTATCTTTTTGCAACAACATTCAGTTTTTGTTTGCCGAAAATATAATTGTGTATGGCCTTTTTAATAAACATAATAATAAAAGTCCACATAAACAGAAGGGCCAACTAGTCACTTCTTCAAGCTGGTTTTTTATAAAGTTTTTGAGAGACAAAATCCTGAAATCTTTATCAAGAAGGCCAGATGAACAGTGTGTGACAGTAGGGGGATGAGCAGTGTGGGTCATTATTCTTAAAGGCAGCTGGTATAACAGCCATATCAGCAGCTGTGACTGGAGCGAACATCTTTTAAAGGTACGTGTCTCTGTGCATTTGCCTATAAGTGCGTGTGTGTATGTTTGTGGGTGCGTGCGTGTAAGTACATGCACATGCATGGAACATGCAACTTAAACTTGTGCATTTGTTACCTGTCTACACACCTGCTTTAGTGTTTGTATGTTTGCAATCAATCACCTGAAAATGCCACCTCTCCAGTTTTATATCAGGCTCAGTGTTTGACAGAAGAATGTATAATAAATCTGCTCCAACTGGGTTTTGTATTTTAATCTGTCTAAGAGAATAATCGACTGTATGGAGCCAGATTCTAATATCCGCTGACAAAAAAGCTCACTCTTGCTGTGTCGTGTACTGTTTTCCATCAGCACTGGGAGCATGTCTTGTGTTACCTCAGAAAACAGCATTCCGGTTTGTTTAGAGTGGGTATAAACGTTCAACAAATATATGCTAAGTAGACTGTAATTTTTAAGTTTCTGGAACTAGAGGCTTTACAGTATTTATCCTGAGTAATACATAATACAGGGTACCAGGGTTTGCCTCATTTGGCAACTTTATACACCACTTTATTTATGAGTTTATTTTATTAGGTGTGTGATTCTTTCTTATGAATAATATATATCCCCCAATGAAATAATGACAAAAAGCGTGTATTATGCTAATCTATTTGGTCTGTTAGTTGGTCAGTGGAAGACAGATTCTAGTTTCGACACTGACACCATCATTTAAATCAGCTCTTGCAAAATTATTAATACTCTTTAAACGTCCATATTTTTGTTGCATAAACTTAAACATATTAATTTTTTATATTATGGATGGAAAAACTTAAAGTACTGAATCATTTTCAAAAAAAGGAAAATGATACATGCTTTCTAAAGTTTTTCACTGTGTGAAAAGTGTGCAATGTATTTGAATTCAGCTCTCTTTACTTAAAGTGCAACAACAGACTGAGGTTATAAAACAAAATCCCAAACTCTGGAAATCAGGAGTCATCAGAAGTTCAATACATCCTCTGAAAGTGAAACAGGTGTTGTTCAACCACAAACCAACCAACACATGGTCATCCTATACTGACAAGCCAGACAAAGAGAGCATTAATCAGAGAAACAGCCTGTGGTAGCTCTGGAGGAGCAGCAGAGATCCACAGCCCAGGCGAGAGAATCTGTTGACAATACAGGTATTAGTTGTGCACTCAACAAATCTCTTTTTGATGGAAGACTTGGAGAAAAAAAAAAACAATGATGAAAGAAAGTCAAGAAAGAAATCGAATTTAGAGTTTGGCACAAGCTAAATACGGGATTCAGCAAACATGTGGACAAATGTGTTCTGGTCATGTGAGACCAAAATTTTACTCTCAGCCTACATGTAAAACATCATGTGCGACAGAAAACTAACACTCTGGACACATTATCTCCACTACCAAACATGGTGGTGGCAGCATTATACTGTGGGGATGCATTTTATCTGCAAGCACAGGGAAGTCGAGGTTGATGGTAAAACTGATTTAGCTGAATACAGAATAGACTTAGAAGAAAACCTGTTAGATGCTACAAAACACTGTGGCGATCTCATTTTCCAGCAGGACAACAACCCTGAACAAACAGCCAGATCAAAGCATATTCATGTATTGGAATGGTCTAGTCAAAGGCCAGATCTAAATCCACTTGAGATACTTTAAAAACTGATATTCACAAATGCTCCATCCAACCTGGACTGAACTTGAGACGTTTTGCAAAGAATGCACAAAATCTCAGTCCTTAAATATGCAAAGCTGGTAAAAACATAAACCCCAAAGATTTTCAGATTTAATTTCAGGAAAGGATGTATCTACAAAGATTTAAAGGGGCTAAATACAAAGGCATAGTACAGTTTTTAGATTATTAGTTATAAAAAAATACAATTGCTATGTATAATTTTTCTTCAACTACACAATTATGTGCTACTTTGTGTTGGTCTATCAGTTGATTTTATTGACGTTTGTGGTGGTAACATAAACAAATGTGAAAATGTTTATTGGATATGAATAAGGATACCATTTCAGCAGTTTTCCCGCATTTATTAAAAATTGCAAACCATTATTTGGAGTTTTATGTTTAGGATAATTCTCAGTTGCAAATTTCAAACTTAACTGTTCAAGCAATGCCATTTACACATGAACTGTGTTTAACTTAAAATCTGCTACTTTGGTTGAGTAATATAACTATATTAGCATTATCTTTTTTTAACTGTTTAATGAACTTTTTGTTAAATACTCTGGATAATTTATTAATCGGCAAAATTATGCAAGCTAGCTAAAGCATTACAAAATAAAGTGACCAATATTAACAAATGTAGTTATTGGTGATCTACAGGAAGGTTAAAGATAAGATTTTGTTAGTTTGTAGATTTTCTAAGATGCCTGTCTTTGTCATTCATATAATTTGCTTTTAGTTGATTCCTTTTATAATAGAAAGCACCAACATAAAATAGTAAGAAATATTAAAATACATCATTTAAGGACAATTTAACATACAAGTAAAATCAGTTTTCATGTTAATATACTAACAACATTAATGCTATGCATATGCACATCTTGAAAAGGTCTTTATAGAAAACATATGTATCAAATGCTACATGTGTAGGCACCCTAACAGCCCTTACAGCTCATGTTAAGCCTTGCTCCAGAGCACACAAATCCCATCTCAAACACCTGGGCTGAAGCCAGCCTCAATTCTCTGTCCCCATAAGCTTTTACTCTAAACTTTTGCCCTTCACTCCTCAGCCTGAGGCTACCAATCACTCCTTTATTCTATTCAGACTACTTCCACAGGTATATTGTTTTTCTCCCCAAGCCCCAGTTTCATCTTGAGCATGAGAACTCACCTCCAGCCACACCACAGACTGCACAACAGGGCTTTTCAGAATTTCTCTATTTTATTTTCTTCTATCAGTGCTCACTAAACATTTTTCCACAGACCCTTGTCATTTCAGGTCAGGTACAACAGAAAAGGGACAAGAACAGACAAGAGCAGATCTTTTCGCTTTCAATTCACAATTATGTCAAAATTCTAATAAAATATGTTGATGTTTGTGGTTGTTAAGTGAAAGAAGTTATAAAAATTCAAGGTGTTTGAATACCTTTGCAAGGCACTGTTGGCACACAAACATCAAAGTAAACCTAGTGCATCTCTGTGTCCAAGGATCTGTTTCGGCATCTTTTGAGTGAAGGCACTGACTGGCTGAAATATATTAATTTATTTCAGGTAGGCAGGCATCACAAGCAGGCTGTTCTAAGGTCAGTTGTGAATGTTCTTTTCTTTTAGCAAAGGCATTTCTGAATTCCTGAAATGAATTGCCACTTTACAGATTTCTACATGAGGTCTATTTTATCCTATTAACTCCTTTAATCCCCATCTTCCATTTTGTCTATACATCTTTACATCTGAAAGTGGAAAGCTACTAGAGATTAGAGATACTTCGCCTGCAGGGTCACAAAAAGATGGAAGAAGTTTGTTACAGGTGAAAAAACAGCTCTAGCTCTGGTCAGAATGCTACCAGTGGTTAAATTACTGAATAACTTAAATGACAAAATACTGTCAAACCCATCTCAGGGTAAGCTTATTTAGACATAAGCTTATAGAGTGCAGAATATTCTCTTGTGCCTTTTATTGGTCCTTTAAATATGTAAAGCCTGAACACTTTGTCACTCCGTATCAATGAAAAGCTCAAACAACTGATCTGGGTTGTGGAGCTCTGCTTGAAGCTCTCTAAAAAAATAAATGATACATTCCAAAAAATTCAAGGTCCATTTTCTGTTGTGAAAAATGCTCACAACAGATGAGAGATATGATTCTAAGCAAAATATATCTGTTTTTTCAGAAAGGAACAAACGTGTTTCCAACACAACATGAAATACATAGAAAGTAGACACAGGCACGTCTAGCCATTTTGGCAAAACATTTACCAGATTCTTTAATGACAAAAAGTACATCTAATGAAGAGGGCCACTGGACTGTAGTGGTGAACCGTTGTTGTAGGTTGGTCTGTTTTACTTTGACAGTTTTGAACAGTTTTTCTACTTTCACTTTCTGGAAGGAGGATTGTTGGATTTTAGAATTTCCAAATTAAGAAACAGGCCATTCTCACAGCAGTTAAATTATCACATTAACTGCAGCTGCAAATTCAAACAAACTTTGATAGGGTCATTAGTGGCACATTCTGTCTACTGTTTAATCAAATTACTTTGTGTAATTCATTGAGCAAAGCCAATTAAGTCTAAAAAAATGGATCTTAACACCGTATTACTGCTGTGGCAGTGGTAACAAGCACTGATTAAAGTGATCCATTCTTTAGGTCAGAATGTTTGCTGCTAGGCAGGTAAACATGCTGTTGCAGAATACTTTTAAAACTGGTTTAGGGGCCACTTATTGAATCCATCCTCATATTAAACATATCCTCCTGGTAAAGTTTGATAACAATTAAACACAAATCAAAACATTGACACATTATAAACCAAGCCAGTAAAACTATTAGTTCAGTTCAAAGCTCATTGTCTGAGCTGTCCGTCTGTGGTAAGGAAAGCCCCCTGGTCACAGTGAACCCTTAACATTCCCCTCACCTCTTCTTTCAGCTTCCTTCCTCTTGGAGGTGCTACAAAGCTCCCCTTGCCAAGAAAAATAAAATACAAACTCATGTCCCTTCTGCAATAACCCTTTTAAACAAGTCAGCGTAGTCACACTGCCTTTATTTGGTTTTTATTTGAATTCAATTATTATTTATATTCTTCTCATTGTATTTTCATTGGGATCCATCCATCCATCCATCCATCCATCCATCCATCCATCCATCCATCCATTTTTAATCTGCTCTTAAAACCCACCTCTTCCACCATTTATCCATCCATCCAACCTGAGTGTACATAAGACGTTTCTGCTTACTTTAAAGGGTTATTAGGACTTAGGCATCTTGGGTCGCCATAGAATACAAAAGTGCAACACGAACGACAATAGTCTCTACATTCAAGTATAAAGCTCATGGGTTATCCACCCATCACACCATTCTGGAAGTATATGGGTTCTTTGTGCCAGAGATTAGCGTGATTTGTGCAAATCAAAGCCAGAATAAAAGTTGAAGACCAAAAAATGCTGGCTGGAAATAGTAAGGGTACCACTAGCCACAGTCTGGTACTGACCTTTCAGAAGGAAAAGAAAAGAAAAGAAAAAGCAAGTAAAGAAAAGAAAAGAACCTCATCATTCTAAAAGCAACATAAAAATCCAGATTACAGTTTGTAAAAAAACAAAGAGGCATAGAGACCTTTAATTTTTTAAACATGTCCTGTTGTCTGAAACTAAAACTGTAGTGTTTGGCGATGCTGACAATTTTTACATTTGGATAAAAAATTACAAAACTTGCAAGCCTAAGAACAGCATGCATACCATAAAACATGGGGTGTGACATCATGTTTTGGAGGTATTTTGCTACAAAAAGGGACTGGTACACTGGGCAAACCTTAAAAGATGTGTGTGTGAGCAAAGTGGCCCAGACCAGTTATGTTAGGAAGAATGGGTCAAAATGCCAGCAAACTATTTTGAGAAGCTAGCAGAAGGATATCCAAAACAATTATTTGAAGCCATACATTTTAAAGGGCAATTTTATAATATACCAAGAAGATCAATGAACACTTTTGAATTTCATGACAGATAAAAATAGAAGTAGTTTCGGTTAGCCAAGGGACATGTAGTTTAACTTTCAAAAGGCCCCCAACCCGTTTGTTTCCCTGTATAAGAAAGTGTGTGAAAATGTTTTTTAAAGGTGTAAAAGGGTTTTGTGCATGCCTTCCATGTAACAATATCTGGAAATGTGTTCCACTTCCATGTTTAACGCATTTGTAAAAGTAATTCATATTCACATCCACCTCTGCACCCTGCCTTTGAACATGACCATGTAGAGCTAGTATAAACACAATAAAAGTGTCAGGTCTCATGTTCCATCTACAATCATTTGTTGTGCTGTAGCCGGGAAAACGGTTTTAGGTTTTTAAAATTTCGAAAGAAAGCCAAAATTTTTTTTTGGTTTTTTTCGCATTTTAAATCTAACAAAATAAAGGAATACATTTAAACATGGTGTTCAGATTTATTCCAAAATTTTCTTCTTTTCCGAGAAGGATGGCTATTTTAAAAGGGAAAAAAAAAGTTTCCATCCCCAAAAAAGGGTTTTCAAACAAAAAGAAATTATCAAACAAACTTAAAAAAATAAAAGGGGGGTTTATCCCCCCAAATTAACTTGCTTTTAAAATGTAATGAGGGGTTGAAGCTCAACCCTTTTGGTGGTGTTTGGGCCCCGTGGGGAGGGGATTATGGGGTTTTTTGTTCAAAAAGGGATTTGTTCGATATTTTGGGGCCGGGGTTTGGGGGTTTTCTGTGAGGAAATTCATGGTTTTAAAACCCAAAGGGGATGGGGGGCTCTGGGTTGAGTTTTTGGGGAAGGGGGGGTCCGGGCCCGGGTGCTCCCCCGGGTTTTGGGGAGTGCCGGCCCCTAGTCTGGGCTGGGGTTTTTTGGGCCCGGTTCCCCGCCTGTCCCCCACCCCTAACCGGTTTTGGTTTGGTTAGGTTTGGGCTCCCCCCCCTTTCCTGGATTCCCCGTTTTAGGCCCCCCATTAAAAAGTGGGGGGCCCATTTTTTTCCCCCCCACACTACCTGCCGTGACCCGGGTCAATGGGCTCTTTCGGGCC